>JANHFO010003167.1:365512-377961 GCA_032468095.1 Pareas carinatus | reverse complement strand
ATTTAATCATAAAATCTTTAAAGGTTGTTTAATTGTAGCAAAATTATTAAAGTTAGTTTAATTATTACAAAATAATTAGAACTTATTTAAGTAGTACATGTTTTTAGTCTGATATTTGTTCCTGCTTGAGAGAGAGACAGAAAGACAGAGAGAGAGAAAGAGAAAAGGTGAGATAGAGAGAATGAGAGACAAAGAAAAAGCGATAGAGACAGAGAAAGAGAAAGAGAGAGAGAATGGCAGAGACAGAGAGAAAGAGAGAAAAAGAGAATGAGAGACAGACACAGAGAGAGACAGACACACACACAGAGAGACAGAGAGAGAAAGAGAGAGAGAAAATTGCCGCCGCTTGCTTGTGTACCCCTGCAAAGCTAGGAGGATAAAAAACCACCACTGCTTACGCCCAGAGCTTTTTTTGTCACGGAAGGCACCGGAATGACGTTTTGGCACCTTTTTTCACCCAGTAGGGGAGACCCTAGCTGGGGAGGAGGGAAGGAAGTGCCTCTGAAGGATCCAGTCAAGCTAGCCTTGAACCGTTGCTCTTGCCTGGATTTGTATGAGAATTGTCAAAATTTCATCCCGTAGTGGAAAGCTCAGCTAGGGAGGGGAAAGAAAGCGATTTTTAAAACTTTGAAAATCCTTGTGCAAATCGTTCAGGGCTAGCTTGGCTGGATCCTTTGGATACACTTCCTTCTCCCTTCCCCAGCTGAGCATTTCCCTACTGGGTGAAAAAAGAAACATAATTTCTTTGCATGATAAAAAAAGCCCTGGAGTTCCAGCACCTTTTTTTTTTTTTTACAAAAAAACACTGCTTACACCTACTTAATGTAGTGTGGGTGGGACAGGGACAGGCACATTTTATTGGATGAGGCCAGCTCACAGAGCACCCAAATTTTCCCGTGGACTACCAGTTGTCTGTGGACAACAGATTGACGACCTCTGGACTAGAAGACTTCTGAAGTCCCTTCCAACTCTATTATTCTATGTTCTAACTAATAAAAAACCTTAGTAGGCTCTTGCTATTGGCAAAATAGGCAGCCATTAAGTTTGTGCAGCAGAGACTCAGTTTCTAGGCAATTAGCATATTTTCAAGAATACGAATGCCTCGCCTGTTCCAGAAAGTGACCTCTCCTTCTAAGTTTTCTGTATTTGCATTATTTAATATTAGGAGCCTAAATTTAATGACCTTTAGAGTCAATTTTCATCCGCATATGTCCCTTATCCACCATACAGTGAGAGAGAAAATTAACTTTTAGTTATTTGTATATAGTAAAGCCTTGGATCATGAGTATAATTGGTCCTGGAAACAGGCTTGTAATCCAAAGCACTTGTATATCAAAGCGAATTTCTCCTTAAGAAATAATGGAAATTCAGATGATTCATTCCACAACCCAAAAATATTCATATAAAAATAATTAATATGAAACATAAAGTAAAAATAAAATTGCTTTCTGGTAGCTCTACTCTCTTCTGACTCTGCTCCACCCATGTCTTCTCCTTGCTCTCCCTTATGCTCTCCCTTCTCCTTTCCCTTCCTTCTGGTCATCCCCCTTTGGCGCGAATCGTGCGCTTCCATCCTTGCATAATTCATGCCAGCTGGGGCTCTAGGGACTTCCCTCTGTGCCGAACAACTGATTTACCTGTTCGAGGGATTTGTGCTGTTCAGCTGGGCCCCGGGGCTTCCACGCTGCTCAGCACTGACCTGTTGGCCGCTCAGCTCCCAGCTGGAGTCCTGAGGTTCCCTCTTGCTACACTTGTAATGCAAGACATCGCTCATTTATCAAGTTAACATTTATTTAAAATGTTTGCTCGTCTTGCAAAACACTCGCAGGCCACCTTACTCGAAATCCAAGGTTTTACTGTATACGTAGCCTGTTTAAAGTATACAAATGTTTGAACCATTTCTGAGTTTGGAAATTGACTGGTCAGTTCAAGCACTCAGTCTTCAAAATAGTTCCAGATGCCATTGTATGTGAAACATGTACAGTGTGTGTGTGTGGGGGGGGGATATATATTAATAACAGGTTTAAAATAGGAATGTTTAGCTTGATAGGCAGTGTTATGTATTGGTTTAGTTATATGATTATACTGAATCACTGAACTAAAGTAGTTGAGCCTGTGTAGGCCCAGACTGCCGATCTTCAGGCCTGTTTACATGAGAAAATGCTGATTGCCTATTGGTCGCTGCCTAGTGGCGGGTTTGTATATATAGTAGCTGCGCAGAGGAGTCGAGGCTTCTGTCTGCCCCCATCTGCTCCTGTTATGACTTCAATAAAGCTGTTCCTGTTTACTATGCTTCGACTCTTCAATACCTCTAAGAACCCAGTACACAACAGGCAGTACAAGTGGATTAAAAAAAATTACAAGAGAGGAGTGAGTCACGTAAAATTTAGAGCAAAATAATACTTGTTTAGCTTCATGAATTAGGGATTATGAATTTCGCCAAAGATAGAATTAAAGCATGACCTGCCCATTTGGCATGCCAACTAGCAGTATTTTATGAGACCAGCCACGAAACCTTTCAAATGTCTAGGCATTTATTTTCAGCCCTCTGCCTCCTAAAAATTTCCAACCTTATGCTGAAGGCATAAAAGCTTCCAGTGCAATAACCAGATATGGAGCTGTACAAGGAATACCTCTATGCCTGCAGCAATTAAACTATTGAATGCTAAAATACTAAATCTGTTGCTATATGTGAAAAATAGTGTGTATACAGAATAAAAGTACTGCTGCACTAGGAGTCTAAATCTAAATTCCTGAGGTCTGTGCACCAAGCCCCTTGCTTAGTTACAAACATGCATCTCCCTTTAGAACCTGGCTATGTTTCTGTTGCCTGTTTGAGGTTCTTCCAGTTAAAACGGGGGTCCCCAACCCTCGATCCATAGACCAGCACTGGTCTGCGCAAATAAGCCAAGCCCCATTTGCGGGTGGCAGGCAGTACACAAAACCAAAGAGAGGAAGTGCAGTTAGAGCTGAGGAACTGAAAAAAGTCTGTGCAAAGTACTGCCCTACATCCTCACCATCTTGCTCATTTCCCCTTCTATTACTCAACGGGCCTGCTTCTCTACCAGAGATTCATACAAGAAGACCCAGTGGAAACAGGCCATGGATGATTTAGGTAAGTGATTCTTTTTTTTTTAGTATAGCAAAAGAATAAGGATTGCAGAGGTGGCTTTGTAATCGTACCGCAAAGAGGTTCATCTTATGCAGAATGGGAGAAACAGAAAACTGAAGAGGCAAGGAGATTTTGAACACAAGGCAGAGGTTTTGTGCCTTTAGTTGCTGCATAATGGGTATACATTAGTACAGTTCCCTTCTCAAACTATAATAGCTGGATTGCTATTTGGTTGCTGGTATATGAAAAAATGAATTCATACTGAAACAGAATGTTGGAGGAACCAAGAACCTAACTTAGGAGTAGAAACTGATAGAGTTTATCTTTATTTTTTAATCAGGATTTTTTTCTAAAAAATTATATTTTAACATGTAATGCAATAAGTAGGAGATTATTTAGACAGGGAAAAACACGTTATGTAAATTGTTAAAAGGACAAACATTTCATAATTAAAATAGAACTAGAAAAATATAGAATTACGTTTTTAAATTTGCTCCAACAGTGCTAGCCCTCACTTTCTCTGGCTCATCAGCTTTTGCCCCTAATGGTTACTAAAATATCACAGAGATTGGAGCCCCTCTAGCTATTTCTCTTGAAGCCTGTAACATTTTACTGCACACTTTTTTATGTTTTCAACATTATGAAAGAAAAAGATGATTCCACCATAAGTTCTATCATTTTGTAGGTTATATCTACCTGCCCTTATGTCTTACATGCTGATAGTCCTATATGCTAGTACAACTCTTTATATTTTTTTAAAAAAATGAAAAGTGAACAAATCTGGAATCGACAATCCCATTCCTGATTTAAAAATAGTTACTATCATCCTCGTGCAATGATACTGCTAACGGTGACTTAACAGTATTTTAAAATGCAATTATTGTATTAAAGAGACTTAGGAAGGAAATGTCATTCATCCTACTTCTGTTCCACCAAAATAATTTTGGAGTTAGCAATCAGCTACATGATTTTATTGCTGGGCAAGGAGGTATGATCTGAAGATGAAGCAAGAAGCCTTCATTAACCCAGTTCTTGTCAGCAGGATTTTTAAAAATTTCAGTTTGATGAGTCCAACACGTTAGCACCAGATCTTTGTTGCATCAAGGAATCCAGGCTTGTTACAATTGTTAACACCATTGTTAATAATGTGGGATAGAGAAACAAAATATTTCCTATAGTCTCTGTGCTCTTTTCTGAAACTTGATATCCAAGAACTAAATTGCTCCATTTTAATTGAGATGAATACAATGATCACGGTAGTAAAAACTATAGAGAGGCTTAGGAGGATAAATAAAAATCAAAGAAACCAGCTTAGAACTGATTGTTTATTATATCTATTTATATAACCACTCATTTTTTCAAATTGTAACTCTGGGAATTAACCAGAATTGGCACTCTCTGGGTTCCATCAATTAAACAATGTCATTTATTGGGCACAATCTCTGTAGTAGTTACTCTCAAGTTTTGGATTACCCCCATTCTGCTGCTGTTTATAAAAATCCTGAATACCTGGCTCTTTCACTTAGGCCTTTAGCGAGGAAGAGAGAGACCCCTTGCTTCCTCACACTTGCCACCTCTATCTTTTATTGTTTTTTTTAAAGTAATTTCTTTGTTTAAATGTTGTGAGATGCCTAGAATCGTTGAGTTGTGTGACATGCAAATTTAATACAAGTATTATTATTTTAAGATATTTTGAATCTATAATATATATGGATTTATAAGATTAATCATCACTTACACAAGATGGTGTAGTCACTACTTAGCCAGCACATTCAAGCTAGATCAAAATAATACAGTCTTCAGATGTGAGGATATATTATCAGATTTCTTCAGTGTAAAATATAGCTGCAAGTCCTCATTTGAAGTAATCAGAAGTAACTGACAAGAAGAACCTTTAAAAGTGAAGGGGTTTTATTGAGATATGAAAGTGGTTTGATAGCATCAATGTCTCAATCAATATATCACACTCAAGCCACCTATATATATGATGTTTACAAGGGTCTTACAGTCTAAAACCAACAAACAGTAAAATTTGCATATATGTAGCTTATATATTTTTCCTATTTCTATCTTTTTATTGTGTCTTCACACATGAAAGGATGACATTAACTTTAATTTGGAATATATGTAACAGAAGATGTGAAGATTAATCCCTGGAAGCATAGAGGAAGAATAGCTCTGAGAAGATTGCATATATACTGTATATACGTACATAAGATTTGTATGTGTTTATGTGCCTGCACACACAGATGAAAAACAGTAGAGAAAAATGGCTTATTGATTTAAACAATAGTGTGGGTTTAAAATTCAGATATTAATATGCAACCAAAATATCCTCCGAAGCCTATAAAGCAATCTGCACTCAAGGTCTTAAAACAGGATTAGTTAAAAAAATTTCTTTTAAAAAGAAAACATTCTGTTACTGAGTGAAAATGTTCTGTGAATATTGGTGGGCTTTTTTCTGAGAAAATGTTGTAAAGAAGCAAATTTGCTTTTTGTATTTTTTTAATAAGGCAGTGATATCAGTAGTCAAGACAATTCTCTGACTGAATTCTTTTCATTCTTTTCATGGACTGTTTCTTTTACATAGTTTTTAATGACTATGTTGACAAGACTGACCCCAGAAGATGCTCTGTGTGGATGCTAAATTTTATTACCTCCCCTTTATCATGTTTTTCTACTGGATTATAGTAACTTAGGGTTTCCATCCCTTGGTTATACTTAGTTTTTGAACTCACCATTTTCTGGGAATACATTCATTCTGGGAAGGATAGAATAATCCCTAAATTGATGACCAATTCTTTTTTGCCTCTCTGGTAGCAGTCTGGAATAGCAGGAAGTCTTTTCCTCTACTCCCGTTTGCCCCAGCCTAGGCCATCATAGATCAAGGAGATATTTGATAGTAATATTGTAGTTTTAGAAATGCACATACCAAGGGGCTTGCAGAAAGCTAAGACAAAAAGACAGATATATTTGAACCATAATGGTTTTGTTTAGATGCTTTGCTGGCAGAACTGGAACAAACCACGGAGAGTCTGACTGTGAATGACTCAGACCAAAATGTTTCCTTTCTTCTGGAGCGCGACAACAAGCCAAAATCAGTGGCAGCAACAACAGAAAGCCATCTTAACCAACTTCCAAAATTAACACCTCAAGAAGCCAAAAAGGTATTTTCCTTAAGCTATATAAGCGTTAGGAAGTTACAAGTTATGAAAGGAAGTGCTCACAAATTTGACCCTAATAGAAAATCTATCTCAGCCCCTGGCTCATCCCTGTTCTGATGTATAACAGATTGTTTACTGAGAAGTCTGTTTGCTTGCCTTTCTCTCCAGTTTGTATCTGGAACATAGTTGGCCATTACAACATGTAGAAGAACTTGTTTCCAGAATGGGAGATGATAGTTTAGAGGCTGCTTTAGAAGAACAGGGCAGTGCAACATTTTCTGAATGGCTGAAGTTATCAGCATGATAATAGCCAGAAGGCGAGCATTTTCTTCATTGACTTTGAGTATAGACAGTATTCTTACATATGATAGAAGGTTCTTTGGGTTCGGGTGCCCAGCTGGGTAGACTGGGGCACTTTTAGCCCTGTTGGACTGTTCTGCTTTCAGCTCTGGTAGACCAATACCTTTTGAGGATTGAAATTAAGCCAACAGCTTGGAAAGAAAGCATTTTATTGAAATACAGAACAGAGGCGACACAGCATTCAGTTCAGGGTGAGCTCACACCTTGTGGAAGAGTAGATGATTCTTTTATATAGTTTTGTGTCATTGATTTTCAAATCTGAACCTGTGTTGTGCAATGTGTTGCAATGTGGGGGTTTTCCTA
Organism: Pareas carinatus; assembly: GCA_032468095.1. Lineage (NCBI taxonomy): Eukaryota > Metazoa > Chordata > Lepidosauria > Squamata > Pareidae > Pareas > Pareas carinatus. The sequence continues at coordinate 371,022 of JANHFO010003167.1, read as the reverse complement.
CTCTACTAGTCAAGGTTTAAACCTATTTGTGTTTTAAGAGTCTTGTCCCACCTGCAGGATGGGGTGGGGAATGCGAATTTGTAATACTATTATCTTCTGGTTTTGTCCTGTTTCTGGCTTAATCTATTTAACTTCTAGCTATGTTGATGGACTTTTGCAGCTTAATATCTATTGTTAACCAAGGCATGTGCCTGAGGCACATCCTTCCTTGCTGGTTCAGAGTGAAGGGGAAAAACCCACCAGCTTGTCCATTTATTTTCCAGCCTGAGACCATTGCTAGCTTCCTTCTTGTTTTAGGGGCTATGTTATTTTGTTGGATTCTGTGATTTCTCCCTATACATGTATCTGTTGTATATATATATTTTCAGGTAGAACCAGCACACAATGTTCAAACCCATAAAGAAGGTGCAGATATTTACAGGTAACTATTATTACAGAAAAAAAAGATAAACAAGCCTCAAATTATACTACTGTTTTGTATTTCATGTCTTCTAAAGATGTATCTCTTCACTTATCTATGCTTGAATAAAGAAATTAGAAAGATCGATTTCATTACAAAAAGCTCATTTCCAGACTGTAACATGACATTTTAAGCAATTTCCCATGGGTTAAATAAAGGTCTCTAAGCACATTTACCAATGCAAGCATGTCTGGTGTTTTATCCAATAGATGGGTAACCATCTATAGGTTGGAGTTACCAAGGCACATTTTGCATTTTGACAGAACGTTGTGGCACCTTATTGGAATGAGATAGCAATAGCAATAGCAGTTAGACTTATATACTGCTTCATAGTGCTTTATAACCCTCTCTAAGCAGTTTACAGAAATCAGCATATTGCCCCCAATAATCTGAGTCCTCATTTGACCGACCTCCGAAGGATGAAAGGCTGAGTCAACCTTGAGCTAGTGGGCCTCGAACTGCTGAACTTACTGGCAGCCGACTGTTAACAGAAGTAGAATGCAGTACTGCACTCTAACCACTGCGCCACTACAGCTCCTGAGATGGAGCTTGCTCAATCAAAAAAATGTGTGTCAGTGTGTGTATAGACAGTTATATACACAAAAGGTTATCAATTCTCCCTGGCTATTAATTTCAGGTTACTCACAATCAGCTTCTAGTAGGATGCTATAATTGAGTCACTTTATTTCAGTTTCTGAGTATTAACATCACCAAAATAATGGTTATAACAATGTCATTAATTTTCAAAACAGGGAATCAGGTTGGTATTGTAAATAACATTTAAATAGGAGGAATGTTTATTTGTACAGTATTCACAAGGCTCAACATAAATATATCCTGAGTCAAAAGTATAAAGCACTGGCAATTATTCATCCTTATTTTCAAGAACCTTGGATGATTTAGTATATAATGATTTGCAGAGTGGGTGAAAATAAAATTGGGAAAAAATATTTTATTATCATCCATAATCTACACTTATGCCATCTAACCAGCAAATTTTAGAATGACTTAAAATTAATAAATTAGCTCAGATATTAGCATAAATGTTGAGTGTTGCAACTCAATACGTCTTCTTCGTAGTGAAAGTTTCAACTGCTTTATGAAAAGTATATTTTGATTTGACAGTTCATCACTTCAGGATGATGAGCAAAAAACAGATGACTAAAATGACATGAAAATGTGTGGTCTCCACATATTGTGTTAAACTTCTGCTGCATTTCACAAATTGGGCTTTCCTACACATGCATGCAATCTGTCAGTACTGTACAGAAAATGGGAAATCAATAAGAGGACCAGCAGAATTATTGCTTGCCTAATACAAATACAGGAGAACAGCAAGTAAATAACAGGTTTTGCCATTCGTACATTTGAGTCATATTCTGAGATGAACTTTTGAGGCCAATAAGTAAACAACTGGAAAAAAAGTGTTGAGCAGGTGTTATATATAATATAATGACAGATAGAATATGCAAGATAGCAAGATGCAACAGATAGAATATGCAAGATAGCAAGATGCAAGAATTTAAAGATTTATTTTTTTATTCCTTTGACTTGGTTGATCATAAATATTTTTATTTTTATAGCAAAGTTACAAAGCCAATGGTGTCCTCATCATCTTCTATCTCAGTTGCTCAGGAGCTGGATGATCTTTTGGCTTGCTTAGGAACAATCCAGTCCCAGGTGAATAATGGGATTCTAACCTAAATACCTTTTGGAATGAAAATTGATTTATACAGACTGTAGTAAACTCCCAATTCTAGAAGCTGAAGTTCAAACATACTGAAGTTGCCAAGGTTGAAAAACACTGACAAATTAAGAAAGACGGAGCTTGTCTACATTCTAGTCAGCTTGCATACTTCAAATACACATCGACAGGAGGAAAGATTCATAAAGGGAGAATACAGGGTTTAAAAATACTTAGGAAGTGAGAATGGTGGCTATCATGAGTACTATTATTCTGAATGTCTTTAAATTACTTCTCATGGTGGTGTATATGTATGCTTCTGTGTATATCTAGTTCATTTATGATTGCATGTTGTTCTTGATTTTTTACCCTTGGACCTTATATCGCTCGGCAGCCTCCCTAACTGACTGCTTATGCTTCAGATTTGGAACTGTGGGACAGAGTTTTTCAAGTATCATATTTGGGGATGTACTTTGAGCATAGGAAGTTTGGGGAGCTAAAAGCCTTGTACAGATAAATGTACAAAAAAAAAACAGAACATGAACCATGTCCTTCATTTATAGCATAATTAAGAGTTCTTAGATTTGCCATTCAAACAGAAAAGCATGATTCTGTTTGTTCCGAACATTTTTTTTTCAGGAAAGAAAAGATATGGGGATGTATGTGAGAATTATATGGCATCTAAAACATTTTGTAAAAGTGGGTGAATGTTGCAGGCTAACAGATCAGTAAAAACCTGCATTGGAAGCAGAGAAAGCTACACAAAAAGATAGAGAACTGCAAATTATTTATTTTCCTGTAGGTCTCAGATGATCTGGCCACTTCTGACCAGTCAACATCAGTACAAGTGAATACTACTGACAACCTTGACAGCATGTTGAAGAGTTTGACTCATGATATGCAGGACCTTGGGGTTGCTACTGTGCCTAAGGGCAACTGTGCCTCTTGCCACAAACCTATTGCTGGAAAGGTAAGCATGGCGACCGGAACTGTGGATCTAGCTATCTGCTCTTTTTACCATTCTCAGTCTCATCAAGGTTGCTAAAATCAATGACTTATTTGTCACACTTTTAAACTGCATGGCATGTATAGATAAGAAGGCAAATTAGAGTTTCTCCTTTTGCAATTTTATTTCTGAGAATCTTTGTGTCTTAGCCTAAAGAGATTCTGTTGCTTGCCAAGCTAATGAGGGGGAGGGCTTGATGTAAAGCAGAGCCTCTTTGAGAATATGTAGCTTCTGTGTGTAAGAGAGTCTGCACTGAAGAGAGAGAAGCATCTTTATCCAATGTCTTCAACTAATCCTTTAATGAATTCTAGGTGGTTACAGCTCTGGGAAAGATATGGCATCCTGAACACTTCACATGTGGCCATTGTGGAAAAGAAGTGGGTTCTCAGCCATTCTTTGAGCGGGACAACAAAGCTTACTGCCAAGAAGACTACCACCAGCTCTTCTCTCCTCGCTGTGCTTACTGTACCGCACCCATCCAAGAGGCATGTATCGTCGATCAACTGCCTTCATAACCGATCCCAAACATCTACAGCTAAAGATAAAATGATGCAATCCTCCCTGTTGCATATACCAAAGATGCCCAAGCAACAGGGGAATTGCAGTTTCAGCACTAAGGATGTAAAACCCTATTTCACCAAATCTGATCATATAGCTGAAGGTCTGCAAGATAGGCAGCAAAGTCCCCATGGCTTTGCAATTCAGCACCTCACTGCTGTCCTCTGTGATCTGCCCATTAATGTAAATATTTCTGTTAGTCTACTGGAAGCTTTGTCCCTGAATATCCCCGATTCAGAGTAGAAGCAAGTTGCGGATATGCCTCTCATGCCTGCCATCTTTTCTTTGTCATAAATAATACTATTTCAGTAAAGCTTTCTTGTTTTCTTTGCAGAAAATCCTAACAGCCATGGATCAGACTTGGCATCCTGAGCATTTCTTTTGCACACATTGTGGGACTGTGTTTGGCGATGATGGTGCGTCATTATTTCTCAAAGTCCTCGACTCAGCTTTTGCAAGCTTGCTTAATGTCTTTATCTATTGGTATAAATGTAATCTAGATAGATGAGTGTGAAACATTTCCAAGCAGAAGTATTCTTACCCCCCAAAATGTCTCTTTCCAACTCTGTGGGAAGTGATTCAATATTATACAGAAGCAAAGAAAAATTCGGGAAAGTATGTGAATGTACAAATGCGAATTTTTAAAGATGGAATATGCCATTAGAAAAGTTGCCAGTAGGATGGAGTAAGGAACATTGTTGAAAGATGCAAAAATGATCATGAATAAATGTATGCTTCTGACCACATTTGTTATGTAGAAATCGGAATTTGGTATATTAGGAGAAATATAAATATGCAGAGGAAGTGTGGTTCTGACATGTATAAGAAAACAAGAAAAGATAGGATCAAGAATGAATGAATAAATAAATAAGTGAGTGAATGGGCACTGAATGAAGGTAGATTGGATTAAAAAATAAGAGTACTAAAGAATACCTTAGTCCATTCAATTATACAGGGAGAAAGAACAAGGACTGAACTGTAAAGCAAATATGTGAAGGAAGAGTGACTGCACTGAGAGAAAGGAGAAGTAAGAAGTAGGTGTGGTTGGATAGAGTTGGTAAGTGTTTCTAAAGAGGAGGTGGAATCTTTGAGGAACAAAAAGTAGTGGTTGAAGTAAAGTGTGGACTTAATGGAAAGACAGAAGGTTCCTAAGGATAGATAGTATGAAGGCATCACAAATGGTGTCACTATAAATTGGCTGCAACTTGTTTCCTTTCATTTATCTCATGTGTTTATTTTTATTTTTTTGGCTATTTCTTATGCTTTTTTTTCCATGTCATATAATATTGTCTGCTGATCGAAGAGAATATTTGTAGCTCAGGGTTGAACTGTAGGGTCTTAGGTTTTCTCAGAGCATGGTTGTTTTCTTGCAGACATTTCATTATCAAACCAGATAAAATACTGATGACGTTTCCTGATTTGATAATGAAGCATCTGCAAGAAAACAGCCAAGCTCCGAGAGTACCAGGGACATTACAATATCGTCTGCCTTCTAAGGAAAGAGCATGGCATGTCTGCATGTCTGCATGGTCACCAGGTAAGAGCAATTTCCTTCTAATGGATGCCAGTATCATAGTTTTCTTTGAATGTGTTTTTATCTCTTTTGAGTGTAAGTTGATACACAGCATCAGAGGAGAGCACTGATTAAAGTGTTTCAGTTTCATTCTTCTTGGGTAGCATGCTGCAAATTATTATTTCTTTCTGCTTGACAAACAACAATCAAAAAAAAATAAGCACACTCACAGTGGGATTTGATCACAGACTAATAAGACCTGTTATCAGCTCCCAGGCAATAAGGGAAA
>JANHFO010003167.1:346799-359030 GCA_032468095.1 Pareas carinatus | reverse complement strand
AAGAGAGAGGGGGAAGGAAGGAGGGGGAAAGAGGGTGACAAAGAGGAAAAAGAGAGAGGGGGAGGGGGAGAGACAGGGTGAAAGAAGGAGAGAAAAAGAAGGAGAAAGAGAGATATAAAGAGGGGCAGGGAGAGAGAGGGTGAAAGAGAGTGACAAAGAGAAGAAATAGAGAGGAGGAAGGATGCAGAATTTTTAAAAAACCTGTAGCAGAGCACGGGTACAAAAAGCTAGTAAAAATGTAAAATCGGTAATTGTAAAAATGAATTCTCCCAGTAAAAATAAATGATCACTAGAGGCAAAGATTTTATACTTGCCAGTTTTCATGAAATAAGTTTGCCCATAAGCTAGAGTAGTTCAACAAAATTCTCAAAGGGACACAGTTGTGTTCTTTTTATGACATGCTACATTCACTCATCCTTGTCATTGTGTCACAGATAAGAAAGATGATGGAGATGTTTCATAATCATGGCAATGCTTGCAACCAGGGAATGAACTCATTCTCACATTATGCTGTATTTTAACTTATTAAAATGGAAATTAGTATCTTCAAGTCTATTTTGACTCATGGCAAATACCTGGACAAGTCCCTGCAGTTTCTTTAGCAATGTTTTCAAAAGTGGTTTGCCATTGCCTGCTTCATAGGGCTGAGAGAGATGGACTGGCAATCAGCTGGCATTGTGCCTAACTCAGGACTAGAACTCAGTCTCCAGGTTTTTAGCATGATGTCCTAATCATTATAACCAATTGGATCTCTAACTATGGTTTATATGAATAAATTGTCATTGTCAAATTTGCACATCATGCTTGAACACAAACTATAATTCATAGATCGTAATAGTTGGACCCATAAACCAATGCCACCTGACAGCAAACAACTGTGTAGCATCTTTGTTCAATGTGTTTTCCTATTCACATTAAATAGTTTAAGAAGGGCAAAGTGGAATTCTTTAAACCAAAGTATTTAAAAATGGAAGCTTGAAAGCATGGTTGCCTGAAAGCAATAGAGAACCTAGAATGTTTAGAAGAGAACGAAACAGAATAGAGCTTTTTCCATGAATAGAGACTTGAAGCTATTTATATACACATTAAATACCCACATGTATTTTCAATGCATCTGAAATGTGACAATAGCGGAGCAGTTCCTGACTATTATCTAATGAGGAAGAGAGAGAGGAGCATCCCCATGACCAAAGGAGTGTTTAGAAATGATATGAATGATCAGTGAAATTGATAGTTTCTTCTTTATAATGCTTTGCAAAGCTAATTTTGAACATAGTGCATTAGCTTCTAGAGCATTCGAGGTTTTTGAAAGTGTTAGGTGTGAAGTAGCCGTAGATCGGGTTCGAAGAACAAGGCAGGGAGACTCTTTTAGGTAGCTTTATTAACAATGGTGATCCAAACAGTAACTGAACTAAACTGCCCTCGCAGGGCCATTCATAGTGTATTTGAAAACACAATGTAACCAATCACGGGTCGGGGATTTCCCGCCCAGGGAATCCCCTCCCAGATTCTTATATGGATCTAACAAGGTGGATCCTGCCAACTGACTTGGCCACACTTTGTCCAAAACTTTCTACACAGAATGTTGAAAAAATGTACTGCAAGCCTTTGGTTCTGAAGTTTTAATTACTTTTTTTAAGAACTTTGTGACACTGGGATTCCTAAGGAGAATTGTTTTTGTTTTTAAATAATAAACACTTGACATGCCTACTGGGTATAATACCTTCCAAAGAAGATAAAGACTATTCAGATTGTCTGGAGAAAAGATAACTGAGTAAGTGGCTATGTTTGCTTGCTTTCCTGCATTGATTCAGTGAATTGGGAGTAACCTGGTAACTATACTCAACCTAACAAGTAAATTGGATTCAATTCAGAAAAGAAGTCATACATAATCCAGCTGGGAAAGCTGTGCCGGAAACCACTCACCAATCTGTTCATAGATGAAATTTCATTTTCTTTTCATCTTTTGAGACAGAAATCATCACCAAGAATAAGAGAGCCACCCCTCTAGTTTTTGTTTTACACTACTGGATCAGAGGCATCTTACAAGGTAAGAAGAGTGCATTGGTGAGTTTAGCTAGAACCTTTGTCTATTTGATGTGGTGGGGTTAAATGAACCCTGACTGCTTGGCACTCCTCTGAATTTCATGCAGAGATGTTCCAGCTTTATTTAGACATGCAGTTTTTTTTTGTTTTTTAACCTTATTTTTAACCCCCTTTTATTCCTTCTCCTGCATTGGGGTATGTAGTGGACAGTGAGAGAAAATAGATGACAGCTGATTAAATGTTTAAATGTTTTTCTTCCCAAAATCAGGATTGATTCTGCTGAGAACACTTTTCACAGTTATAGTCTTAGACTACAGAATGCAAATGAAAACGTACCAATTCAAGACCACAGTTGGGATTAGTGATGACAATACTTTTTTATATCTTTTAATATCTTTTATCTTTTAAAGAATAGTTAAATTTTAGATCTCTCACAGCACTTAAAACAAATTTAATTAAAACATAAAAATTGCCAGCTGTTGAAAGATTTAAATCTATACTATCTACTATAAATGCCTGAAAACTGTATTGTTCACACAAGCTAGGTCTGTATCCTATAATCGTGTTTTTTGCTTTTGGCATGTATGACCCTATCTGGTTTGGGAAGCTGAGCAGGGCTAACACTGATTAGTACTATAGTGAGATTCCACTAATCAGAATCAAGACTCAACTAGGAAGCTATAAACATCCAGAAGACAGTGGCAAACCACTTTTACTCTCTTGTTGAGAAAATTACCTGGCTATGCCCATGAAATCACCTGGACCTGAGCTCTACTCAAAGGAGACTTTATTTTCGTGCTATATGAGCACTGCCAAGTATGAAGGCAGCCCTTAAGGGTTATTCAACAAATAGCAGATAAAGTAAATCATGCTTTAGGGCAACAGACAAACCATAGTGGACTTCTTCTATATTTGTTCTTATTCTAACCCTAAAGTTCTGTAAGAAAAGCAACTCTACTGAGTGTCTTTCAAAAACTATCTTTCAAAAAAAAAGAGTGAAATAAAACTGTGACCTAAAAAACGATCCATTCCATTATATATTTCCCATTGCATAATTTTTATGAATCCTTCCCCCCCCTTAAACTAACTCTTTTTAAAATGACTTAATTCTTGAAACTTGCTGATCCTAGAGGAATGACACTAATGCATTGCCCTGCTATTTGCACTTGGCATTCTGATCCTTTTCCCAGGCTCCAAATATTTATGCAGAGGGCTGCTTTTTCATCTTCTTTCCTTGCTCACAGATTTAAAATGGGGAACACCGCAATGGGTGAAAGCTGGAAGCTAGAAGTGAGAAAGCATTTTTTTTTTTAGGAAGAGAAGCAAGTATTATACTAAAAGCATCAGTAAAACCTGGTTCTTTGATGAAAGTAAGTCTTACGAGAGCGGAATCACTGGAACTATAAAGTGCTGTGATTGAAATGCTATACAGGTACTGTATAGGAATGCCAACTATTTTACTAAATAATCTCAATCAAATTTGTGTTGTTTTCAGTCTACATTTCAACTCTTCCACACCTTGTTTTCATAGGTCTTAACCTTCTTACATCAAAGCAACTAAAAATATACTCCTGTTCTCTATTGGGAGTTGGGAAATACAACTGAACTTAAACCAAAGTCTGATCTCAAACATCTGTGGGACCTGGACTCATCTCCTGCCTTTTAATGTGGCTCCTTTCCATTTAAATTTATATTGAAATGCATCTAAAATAATATCCTGGAATTGTGTTAGAATTTGTTTGGGTAGAGCCTAATTGCAAGATAAATGGAAATGAAAAAACTAGGATTAACCATTGAGATATCATGTATCAGACCTCAATATCATTCAGTCCACAGGTTTTTGGCTCTGAAAGTTATACAAATATATGTAATTATTTAACTGGTTTTTAATTTTTGATTTTTATAGCGATAGATGAGATGTATCTGACAATTGCAAATTGGAATAATCAATCCATTGCTTACGAGTTCATCTTCCAGACATTCTCCACTGTTCCTGAGATACAACACCTCATCTTCACATTCTTTCTTTTGCTCTATGTCATAATCCTTTTTGGCAATATCTCCATCCTTTGGGTGATCTATACTCTTTGTTCTCTACACACACCCATGTATTTCTTCCTGGCCAACCTCTCCTTTCTGGAAATATGTTATACCACTGTGGTAGTACCTCAAATGCTGGCTAGCATTTCTGATTTCCACAGAACAATCTCATTGGTGAACTGTGGCATCCAGATGTTCTTCTTTACAACACTAGGAAGCACAGACTGTTTTATGTTGGCTGTCATGGCATACGATCGCTATGTAGCCATCTGTCACCCACTTCGATACACCCTTATCATGACCTGGCGGATATGCATATGCCTGGCGATTGGCTCCCTGATTCTTGCCATAATGCTGTGTCTGCAGCTAACAGTCTTCATTTTCAGCTTGCCTTTTTGTGGTTACCAACCCAAGATCAATCATTTCCTATGTGATGTACCACCTGTACTACAGCTGGCATGTGCTGACACCCATCTCCACCAAACTGCACTATACGGTGTTGGTATCATGGTTTTAACCATTCCCTTTCTTCTGATATGCATCTCATATGTCTATATTGTGTCTGCCATTCTCCGGATTAAGTCCACATCTGGGCGACACCAGGCCTTCTCCACCTGCTCCTCCCACTTGACAGTTGTGATCCTACAGTATGGTGTCTGTAGCCTTGTATATCTACGTCCCAAATCCAACACTTCAGAGGATGAGGATAGGAAACTGGCTCTTATATATACCTTTGTCACTCCCATACTGAACCCTCTGATCTATACCCTAAGGAACAAAGATATCAAGCAGGCTTTAAGGAAGGTCGTGAAGAAAATGGTTGCATCTTAGTCTCAATTCATCTATAACATTATTAGAACCTCATAACCATTTGTGAATTAATATTATCACAGAAGGAAAGAATCTTTAATCCTTCCGGTAATTGCTGAACATCTCTTAAAGTTGTCCATGTTATCTGAGGTTCTGGGTTCTATTTTGTCACTGATTCTCTACTTTTTATCTGATTAATTAATTGCACTATTGTATGGATGTCGAATAGATCTGAGTCAGCCTGACATCTTTTAATAATGGATTTCAGGTTGTGGTATGATCAAAAGACCAAAACAAAAGTCTTATTCCACATTCTTTGGGAGAGTCCTGATCCCATCTGTACTTGGCAGAAATGAATTTCCATAATTTTAGCCAAGGGTGGTCTTTATTATTGTTAGTCTTTTTTTATAAAATTTAACAATATTAACATATTATTCCACAAAGTACGGGCAAATTAGACAGTCACACAGGGTGCCAAGTTAAGGAGGGTATCAATTTTCAAGAAAGCCCTCCACTAGAAGAAAATATACTTAGCTCAAAGTTGAACTGTGGAGTTTATATTACAGACCATTCAAAAGAGCAAAAAAGCGGAAACTAAAAGGCTACTACAACTCACATTCAGATAAGCAGAGATCAGCACCAGATAAAGAATCAGGCAGAAATCAATATTTATCAAGGAATATGAAAGATGTTCGGGGGGAAATGTCCCACCACCCATATTAATTTATTCATTATAGATTCTTGGCAGTGTACAAAATTGAAAAATCCATAAAAAACAGACAAAATATAAAATCACACAGACAGCCCATATTTATAAAGAGCAAAGAACAACGACATAATTTCTGGTAGCTCTGCTCAGAATGCGGGCCATATACTGTATATTTTCAGAAGTGACTATTAATTTTATTAGAAGAAAGGCTTCCTTGATCAAGCATGCTCTTCAGAGTTCAATTGCCATATTTTGCAAATAAAGAATAATGTTTAAGATCCACAATTGCTCAATTATAGCTGTTCTTAATTACAGCTGTAAAAACTCCATAGATTCTTCACAGAGTAGAATCTACATTGAGTTTAGGACGTTACTTGTGAAGTACATAATTAGCAAAGTTGCACCTGGTACAGATATAACAATTTTTGTAGTAATCAAACTAGTATACAACCATCATGAGAAGTGACTGTAAATATTCCATGGAGGTATATGAGCTGGGCCACATATCATAAACCATTTAGATTAAGTAACTGCACCTTGGGGATTTCACAACGAACAAGACAGAAAAATCTGGCTGATGTATCCAGAGATTGATAGGATTCCACAGGCAGGTGAAGACATGTATTCTGAAGCAGATCCACTTTCTTCAGCAAGGAAGTAGGACCTTGGGCGTTTTAATCTATCTTTCCTTTTTGAGGAAAACTTCCATGGCTCGTTTTCCTGATCAAACGTATGACTAAACAATATTTTCATCTTGGCAGTCCAAATACAGACAGAAATTAGGACAAGAGCAGTGAAGCTGCCATTTATAATCCTTGGTAAGTTGCCTGATTTGCACCATTCCCTATTCTGCTGTTTTCTAATTTTTATTTATTTGCTTATTTATTAAATTTAATATGCCTCCCATCTCTCCAAGGTGACTCTAATGTCTTAAATTCAATGTCATCAATATCTGCATAGTAAGATGACCTGAGAAATGAGAATATAAACAAAAGGGAAAGTTACTCCTCTATACACCTTTCGTAGATTTTCATGTGTATCCAGTACCTTTGAACCATACATAACAATCCATAATTATCTGCACATGATTTGTCAGGATGAATTAGTTTTTCCATTTTCCAAGTGCAAGTCAATACATTATGATCTTAAATAGAAATCACAGATTCATTGACACCGCAATTCTATTGAACAAAAGATGTCCATATTATGAAAACAATACACAGGGTGACATTTTTTTCTTAGAATACAGAGAGGAAGTAATGTTTTTTTAAAATCGCTATCTAGCAAAAAGCCAAGCTTTGTTAATTCCTACACAAATGACTACCTATAGACATGTGACAAACAAACAGCTAGAATACAGCGTTAACAGCAATTTCTTTTTTTAAAAAAAAATCAGTTTTGAGGAAAAAGAATGGAGAACTGAGAATCATAAAGGGTGGTGACTTAGCTGAGATACTGGAAAGACTATCCTTATCCTATATATAAAATCCTTTATGAGTGGTCCTACTCAACGAAGGCAGCTACAATCTGTGAGAAGGCTTCTTCCACTAATGTGTTGCATTTTTTAAAACATTCTCTTCAAGATAAGCAATAGAACTTTCAAAACTGAATAAAATACTTTCTAAAAATGTTTTGAGAGTATTTTAAAATGTCATCTGAATTATTGCTATTCAGCTGTTCTTGCCCTAAGATTATATTTTGCTTCTGCTTTTTTGTTCTTGTTACTGAAACCAGTATTGAGTTTTGTGGTAGCTTAAATTAATGCATTCCTTGTGGTGCAAAGTTTCTATGAACTAAAGCAAAGAAGGCATTATGGATCTAACTTTTTTGACCTGCCATTTTGATCCAAACTTGTTCCTCCCCTGAGGGTCTTCTGTACTTACAGAATTTCCAACCAAATTATTGCCATAATTACACAAAGGAGGAAAAGAGAAATTTTGGAAGACTTGCGGATTACACTTTTACCACTCACTTCTTTTTCATTGCATCCTTTCTGCATAATTTGGTTGAGATAGAATCTAAGGTTCTGAGGTGTAATTCTAGACAAATGAGGTATTAAACAGCAAAGAAATTTTATGAATTCAGGTATGGAAATTTCTCGTCTTGCACATCTCCTTGAAAATAATTTTCATCACCTAATTTTGCATGTCTGTTTCAATCAGGAGTGAGGATTAGGTTTATATTTATTGCCAAATGCCTGTCAATGCCTTAATGGAACATCTAATTAAAACTAAGGGGTCAGATCACCTCTTTGTTTCAGAGAAGTATTTGCTTGAAGGTTCACAACATACACCAGGTGCTAAAGTACTGATAAATTTATCAGCTTGTGAAGATTTTTCCAAATCAACTATACATAAAGATAAAGCAGTGGAGCATTATGGTGGTCCTTTAGCTTTCAATTAAATGACTAATTGAGGTAAAACAGTGTAAAAAGTAATGAATTACTGATAATAGCATCCTATATTCCAACTTGTGTTGGATGACCGTATAATTAACAAAAAGAACAGGCAATACTCATTTATCAGTGAGTTTTAGTTACTATATATTAACCTATTATTTAGTATGCAGCAGTTTCCTCTTACCTGTTGATCTTCAAATTGTTGGATTTCAATCTCTGTAGCCCCTTTGAACCATGCTGGTTTGATCTCCAACATATTTGGAGGGCAATAGATTGGGAAAGCTGCTCCAATATAAAGTTGGAGCAAAGCGAATTGTGAAAGCTAAAGAACATTAAGACATTTTCCATGTGCCAACAAGTCTTCACTGCTTCAGGTCTTCATGGTTTCAGCTGTGAACTCATTCCAACTTCATGGGAAATGCTAGAGTTTCTGAATATACCCCCTTGCATTTAAGATCTATTGCTAGCTGTGGTCAATGAAAATATATCATGTTTTAGTTTTACAACCAATTGTTTCTTTCAGTAGCTGTACACATAAGCAAATTATCGCAGCTTAATACCATCCAGCCATCACTGAGGCAATATGAAGTCTGTCTATATTACAGTTATTTTGGGACAATGATGACGGTACAAGACACTACAATATATAAGTGGAGACCATGACATAGCTCTGTGGGGTTGCTATGAAGGAGAAGACAGGACATTTAAAACAATGCCTACAATCAGTCACCGGGAGCAGAATATTGCAGGTTGTTAAGGATGTAGGCTTGAGTTGTGAGGAATAAAGAGATGGTCCTGAAAAAGCAGATAATTGCGCATTCCTATTCAACAAGAAAGAAACTGCTAGCATTTCCTCCTGCCATCCACAAGACAGTGTCTTTAAAAATATTAGCAGCAACAGAAAAGGAAACGGAAATCTTGCACAGTTCTCCCCAGCCTAGACTAGTGTGCCTGGGGCGGGGGGAGTAGAGAGTTGCAAGAACCCACAAGGAATCAAAACAGTTGCTAATCATTTCACCTGCATTTTAAAGTGGGATTGCATTTGTCTGGCGCTAGTTAAAAATCAGAATGAAATGGTTGCAGTGAAGGACCTCTGAATAGAATGCTATTTCAGGTCAGGTTCTAAAACCAGGATGAGTCAAGAGTTCCTCAGAATTGCCAAACTTCACCCCAGAAAATGGAAATAATCACTTTTTGGTTATTTCAAGTACAGTAGATCTGACTCAGAAATAGGTTTGCCCAGCTGCTGAACTTAAATGATTGTGTAAGAACACAAAAACCTAAAACCAATTTTTGCAAATCATATTCAACTTCCCCTACTTCCAATTCTCCCTAGCTTGACTTAGTCCTTTCTATGTTTATTCTGTGAATAAGAAAAGCTGTAGCGTTTCATCCCATTCTCCCTTTTGACCTATGAACTTTTCAAACTGAAAAATCATAATTAAAAAGATATTAGTTTTATCACATGAATTAACAATCCATATATTTATACATTAAGATTACTTATAATCTTTTATGAAAAATAAATTATAGGCTAACTCACCAGATTCTTTTTTTAAAGGATGAAAAAGTTTCTGCTTTGCTTAGTTGCCATAACATCTGAAATATATCTTTGTCCTATAAATTATTTAATACAGCATTTCTCCTGACATCATGATTTTTTTTAAAAAAAAATTAAATTTGCACCTCTACAGATCTGTGGAAGGAGGTGACATTTTTCCAGTTGAAAAATCAATTTCTCAAGATCCATCCCACTTACCCTGTAGTTTCAAAAGTTCAAAAAGTACATATTAAAAAATTATAAAAGACTAATATGGAAATACTCACATACTCCTGTTGCTTGCTTTTTGGATTATGAATTATGCATGAACTACAATAGCAGCAATCAAGGATTTCAATAAATCTAACAGTTGGATACAGAATCATAAGATGACCATGTTAGTTAAATTTCCCAAACAGAAGGACATAGTTGCACCATACACATAAAAAGTGATAAGTCTGGAATATAAACAGCATTATTTTAGTCTTGTGCGAATTTCTATAGTGCTTGGGAACCCCCTTGCATATTTTTTCCCTTCATTTAGTGCAAGGATTAATAATGTGATCCTCCAGAGGCTGTTGAATTCTAATTCTCTCTAACCTATCATCTTCCTGCTCAATGAGGAGGATTCCTAGAAACTACACCCCAATGTTAGAGAACGATACATGAACCTTCACCCTTTTGTGGTCAAACTTCTGTTTATTTCTGGCATCCTGTGCCTTCTCTATACTGTCTAGATCACAGATTTTCTTATTTTCTATTTGGATTACTTTTAGGATAGGGGAAGTCATTCTGGATGCTTCAGGATAACTGTTCGACGATGCTGGATTTTATATTTTTGGCTTTTCCCACTCAACCACAGTATCAGTCTTTGCTTTTCTTGGGCATTAGCACAGTTTATGCAATCATAATCACAGGAAACACACTGATTATATTAGCTATCTGGAGGGACCCTCGCCTGCACATCCCTATGTATTTCTTTTTGGGAGCTCTTTCTGTGATTGAACTCTGCTATACAGCAATTGTGGTTCCACAGATCTTGGTGACCAGCTTGCAGAAGAAGAAGTTCATCAGTTTTAGGGGCTGCTGTGCTCAGATGTTTCTTTTCATTGGACTAGGAAGTGCTGATTGCTTCTTGCTGGCTATCATGGCCTTTGACCGTTATGTGGCTATTTGCAAGCCTTTGAGATACACCTTCATTATGACCCAGCAGCTATGCATTCAGTTGGTAGTTGTCTCATTGCTGATTGCTTTCCTGATTTCCCTGATGCTGGTATGGCTGGTATTTCATCTCTCCTTCTGTGCTGAGCTTGGTATTGAACACTTCTTCTGTGATGTGCCTCCTATATACCAGCTCATAAGTAACAAGACTGAACTCAGTGAAGTTGGGATCCTGTTCTCAGGGATAACGGCCATTGTAGTGCCTTTCATATTGATCTGCACCTCTTATCTTTTCATTGCTATTGAAGTGCTGCGGATCCACTCCGCAAATGCTCGTCAAAAGACTATTTCTACTTGCTCTTCCCACTTAGCTGTGGTGGCCCTCCAGTATGGTTGCTGCAGCTTTATGTACTTGCGTCCAAACACCAGCTTTTCTCCAAAGCAAGACCAGCTACTCTCCATGGTCTATACTCTGGGCACACCTTTACTCAACCCCATTATCTACAGTCTAAGGAACAAAGAGATGAAAGCAGCCCTGAAGAAAGCCCTCAGCCATTGAATTCTTCAAAAGGATTAATTATCCCACCAACTGCCTAATGTCTTGTAGAATGGACGTCCTTAAGACTCCTAAAATCCTGCAAAAAGAAAAATTCCTTTGCATCTGGAGGTAAACTTTTTTGTGGATGCTGAGTTTGATAACTTGGAAGGACTTCAGGAAAGTTAGAAACTGATGAAAACATTAGCTAACCTATTTTGTGTTTTCATGATAGAGTGTATGCAGAAATGGGAGCACTAACAGAACAGCACCTGTAGGACATGGCGATGATTTCATTTTTCATTTATTTCATTTTATTACATTTATATACTGCCCTTCTCCTGACGGACTCAGGCGGTTTACAGCCAGCTAAAATACAAACAAGATATCACATTACAAAAACAAATTTAACTCGACACATGAGTTAAAACCATATTAAAATAATTATAATAATACAGGGCTGTAATTTAAACAGCCAATATAAAACCAATTTAAAAACCTAATAAAAATAACTTACTATAATAAAAGGATGGGGGCTAGGATAGCCCAGCTTGCGTGAAAAGATATGTTTTCAGGGCATGACGGAACACATAGGGGTCAGATATATTGCGTATCTCAGGGGGGGAAGTCATTCCAGAGAGTGGGCGCCGCCACAGAGAAGGCTCTCCCCCTGGGAGTCGACAGCCGACATTACCTGGCTGACGGCACCCTGAGGAGGCCCTCTCTGTGAGAGCGATGCAGTTCCTTGTCTGCCCTTTGATTTTCTTTTATAACCGCTATTCCCAACAGCTATTTAATTATTTTCTCATCTGAGTGCTTAGACTAAACCAAACTAGTTGGAGGATTTGCAAAGGAGAATAAATTTTTTTTAAAAAAAAACCATCAATGAGACTGCCCCACCCCACCCATGCCGGCAGAAAGGGCATGTTGCGGATGGCTCCTGCTCTTTGGAACATCTTATCTTCCCAACCCCATCCCACCCACCACCCGTG
>JANHFO010003167.1:335976-346699 GCA_032468095.1 Pareas carinatus | reverse complement strand
GTCATTAGTGTAGCTTTAATGGTTTTTGAGATATAGTGATGAGTCAGACAGTCAGTGAGTGAACAGTGAGTGAGTGAATCGTTTTTGGTGATTATTACTATAGATTTAGTTGAACAATGTTTCTGATATACTGCATGAGTTCAACAGAGCTACAAATGTTTTGCTGCTGATTTTCATTTGCAATCTTGCTGCAGTATCCAACAATAGACAGCCAGCACTGATGTTGCCATTGTGGCAATGTCCTAATCAAACCTTTCATTACTGACTGCACCTAGATCTTCAGGAAAGAAGTTCAAGTGTGAGTGCAGAAAATGAATCTTCAATGACATGTCTTCATGGTCTTGTATGCTGTAAGAAGTTTGTCAACCAGTTGAAAGTAGTTTGGTGCTCAGTAGTTGCCAAGAAAGTTCTCAACAGCAGAGGCAAAAATATCTTTGTTGGGTCAACAAGTGGTTCATATGTCACTTTTTTCTGTCCTGCCTGGAATCAAATTCTTTCAGAGTGACCACTTCGTTTTAATGTAGTGCGACTCTCTGACAAACTTTTCCCATTCGTATATACAACAACAGTACTTGGTATATCCAAGTTGCATTTCAAGCAAGACCAAATTTCCTCAATGTCAAAATAGGTAAAACAGTAATGGTAAACAGTAAAATCGATGATTAGAAACTTGAAACCACTGTCACAAAAAAATGGTTTAGCAACTTATAATGTACATATGTAGTAGGAAACTTGAATTGATAACGGAATGTAAACAAGTTAATTGAAATGACTGGTATTTTGTATGATATGAATATAAAAGCAATAAAGATATATTTAAAAACAAAGGTAGGCATGCTAATATAAGTTTAAAGTAATTTCCAGTTAGGTCCTTCGACTGGAGTTACATCATTTGCTTAACCCTTCAAGCAAAAAAAGATATTTTCTAGGTCTTTTAAGGTTGATTCATACCCAGTTCAAGTGCTGGAAAGGAACTGAAGAGACCTTCATCCTGCAGTGAATTGATTTGGATGATGATGATGGTATCCCACCTAGCTTACTATGTATTATATTAAAAATGAAACATAATTCAGTGGGAAGAGCAATCAGTTCAAAAATCATGAGAGATTTGGACTCAAATATGAGGCAGAAAAATTATTATTTACAATTAAAAGAACATGGATGCAAAAGAGTAAAATATTATTATTTCCATACTGGAGGCTTACAACAGCCCTGAACAGCTACAACAAATCACATTGTGCAGTACAATTTTATAAATACATTTTTTCAAAGCAACAGATGCAACACCCTATACCAAATAAACAGCAGACGAAAAAGATACAGTTCAAGGTGGTACACTACCACCCTCACCAAATTCTTTCACAAAAGACCCTAACTGCTGGAAGACAGACACCCAGAGGACCAACCTAATTTCTAGACAGACAGTGTTTCAGAGTACATTTTTTAAGACTGAAAAATCATGGAACTTTCACCTCACAATATCAATCTACCATAAGTAGATTTTTCCAAGGGAATTTCTTTGGTTAATTGCAGTTGGAGGAAGCAGTTCTGATAGGCACAGCATAGAACTTTAAGTCATCACTAGCATTTTGAATTGTATGCAGAAACTTGTTGGTAATTCAGCCCTGCATGGTAGTATAATAGCCATTAGTGCTAGGTGGTGTAGGTAGTATAGTAGTCTTTAGCGCCAATCAATAGGCAGACAATTGACTTTTGATTGAATTCTAGCTTGTTGTGGTCTTAAAGGCAAGATGCCTGTATGTACAGGGCATTCCAGAAATCGAATCTCTAAATGACAAAGGTATGAGTCACTGCTATAGAGCCACGGTGGCACAGTGGTTGAAATGCAGTACTGCAGACTAATTCTGCTGAATGCCGGCTGCCAACAGTTTGACAGTTCAATTCTCACAGGCTCAAGGTTGACTCAGCCTTCTATCTTTCCAAGGTCAGTAAAATGAGGATCCAGATTGTTAGGGACAATATGTTGACTCTGTAAACCACTTAGAGAGGACTGTAAAGCACTGTGAAGCAGTATATAAGTCTAAGTGCTATTGTTATAGCTATAGTGTCCTGATCAAGGAAGGACTGCAACTGGTGCACCAGCTAAAGTTACACAAAGGGACTTCTCACTATGGCCTCCACCAGCCCGGCTACTTGTAGCTATGAGTCCAAATTGCAGATCTGCTCCTGCAGATCTGGAGAGACATTCCCTTGAGAGACAACACTTGAGCTGAAGAGAACTGTAATGTAGAAACAGTCATTTGTCTTGGCTAGGATTCAGTTCCGGGCTGTGTCGTCCCATTCAGGCACCAATTATGGCCAGGAATCAGGACAAGATTTGATAGTATTCCCAGCTGAGGCCAGGGTGGCAACAAAAAGCTTGGCACAGTTAGTCTATGACTTGTGACCAAAATTGAACCCCAAATTTCCATTGCTCAGCAAGACAGCTGTTAAGTAGGTTTTGCCTCATTTTATGCCCTTGCTTTTCACAGTTGTTAAGTGAATCATGGCAGTTGTTAAGTTTGTAATACAGTTGTTAAGTGAATATTGCCTCCTCATTGACTTTCCTCATCAGAAAGTCACAAAAAGTAATTATATGGCCCTGAGACACTGCAACCGTCAGAAATATTTGCAGTTGCCAAGTGTCTGAATTTTGATT
This sequence comes from Pareas carinatus, assembly GCA_032468095.1. Taxonomy (NCBI): domain Eukaryota; kingdom Metazoa; phylum Chordata; class Lepidosauria; order Squamata; family Pareidae; genus Pareas; species Pareas carinatus. The sequence continues at coordinate 344,040 of JANHFO010003167.1, read as the reverse complement.
GTGTGACTCTGGGGATGTTGCAATGATCATAAATGTGAAAAATGGCATAAGTCACTCTTTTCCATGCTATTGTGATTTTGAATGGTTCACTAAAAAAATGGTTGTAAGTTGAGGACTATCTGTATCACCAGAATCATGCACTCCAAAGTGTGCCTTTCCTAATACTGTAGAAGTTAAGTAAAAAAGTGGAGACTTAAAGATTAGACAAAATTATTTTGGATTAATACCTTATTATTATTGTTAAAATAATTTTGATGGAGCAGAGAGCCTTTTATGATGCACGAGTCCATTTGTCTTTTGAAGTCTATATATATTAAATAAATATATAATGAAAATGTAAAGTGATTGATAAAAAAAATTCTAAAGGTGTACAACAAAAAGACTACCTAAAGCCTATAAGACTCTCATTACCCTTAAATTCCCCTCCCAAATCTTTGGGAAGTTCAGCAAATAGTGACATCACTATTTCACTTAACCCATAAATCTCACATATTAGTTGTATCATTGTTACTTACATGATAAAGAAGTGTATCACCCGGTATTCAAGAAGATACAAAGAGTGAAATGAGCCTTCCTTTGTGCAAGCTTCAAGTTCAAGGCCAGTTTCCACGAAAAATCAAACAATGGAATATGAAAATAGATTTGCCCGAAAGCTAACAGATTGTTCCTCAGAACAAACACTAAGAGACCTGCTTGAAATCCACCATCTCTACTTTCATATCTGAGCAGATCAGGTCAAATCTAATGATCTCATTGCTACAATCAGAACTGATGCTATAATAGCCAGAAGGGATTCCTTTCTATTATTATAAGAAGGGAATTCCTGAAGCGATAGAGGTACTACTGCATTTACTTCAAAATGCTATAAGCCTGTTCTAATATATGTAGAATTCCCGTGTTTATTCAGTGGAATGGAACCCAGGACATCTACTGTAAAATTCTACAGTGGTGACACAGCTGACCATAAAGCATGCAATGATGTTAATATGAAATAGTTATTGCTTGTAGTGTTTGTTATATTACTCATACTTGTTTTGGCTCTCAATTTGGGAGTAATTTTCTTTTCTTGATAAAACACTTAGGATCCCTCTTTGGAAAAGAAAAAAAATAGAATATAAAATCTAACATAAAATGTTTTTCTGACACTATCCTAATAGTTTCTCATTTGACCCAGCTATTTTCCTGATAAACAATTTTGCACAAATGACAACCCTGTGAAATGTTTCAGCCTCTATAAAAATGGCACTCAAGATTAAAAGAATCTCCAGCTAAAATTGAGCAGTCCGTTCTACTCTCTATCGATAATCCCAAGAAATTGAATAAACAAGACGGATATGACTAGTAATTCTGAACTAATCTTGCTTTCCCTTAGACCTTCCCAAACACATAATAATAATATGAGTGCTTGTTTTATCACTGATGTCACATTAGAACTGTTTTTTTCTTGGAAATAATTCTATATAAAGCACTCTTCACTTCTGTATTCCTTAAACTGTAGATTAGAGGATTAAGGACAGGAGTGACTATTGCATAAAAGACTGACACCACCTTGTTGAGATTGATTGAGGAGGCCACTTTGACACGGACATACATAAAGAACAGGGTCCCATAAAAAACAGCCACTACCATTAAGTGGGCAGTACAAGTTGAAAAGGCTCGTTGTCGTCCAGCCAATGAGTTAATTTTGAGCACTGTAATGATAATATAAGCATATGATATTATAATAACCAAAGAGGAGATCAACAGTACCAAAAGAGAGACCAAGAAATCTATTGATTCCTTCAGTGAAATGTCAGTGCAGGAGAGAATAAGGAGCGGTGAAGCATCACAGAAGAAGTGATCTATCACATTGGGGCCACAAAATGTCAACTGCGACATGAAATAAACAGGCAGCGCTGGGGTAAGAAAACCAGTTATCCATGAGGCAATTGCCAGAATCAGACAGGTGTTTTGATTTACAATCTCTTGGTACCGCAGAGGGATACAAATAGCCACATAGCGGTCATAGGCCATGGCTGCCAGCAAGAAACACTCTGTACTGCCCAAAAAAGTGAAGAGGTAAAGTTGAGAAAGGCAGGCAGAGTAAGAGATCCTCTGACCTGCTGGGTACCCGAACCCAACCAGCATTTTGGGCACAGTGAGAGAGGTATACCAAATGTCCAAGAATGAAAGATGGATGAGAAAAAAGTACATGGGAGTGTGTAAGCGCTTTTCTGTTGCTACAACTAAGACCAGGATGCCATTTTCCATCAGGGTTAGCAAGTACATGATTAGGAAGAAGCCAAAGAGAGGCAACCATCCCTCCTGGGTGCCTGTGAAACCTACCAAGACAAATTCTGTCACCAATGTCCAATTTTCAGGTGGAGACTGCATCTAGGAGTCACACAGAATTGTTAGGAGGACCCAGAGACAATAGTGAGACATTCATTCTTCACGTTCAGGATTCAGAATAAATGTAATGAGTCTTGAGTCTTTGCAGGTTGTCCTTTCATTCTAAGGGATGAAAGAAATGCACTGAAGAAAAAAAAAAACCTCAACCCCAGTATGAACAAAACGCTTAGCAGTGAACCGAGTGCATTTAACTAACATCTCGGCTACAAAACACATTGAGTAAATTTATCTATTAATCAAATTTGCATAAATCTTGCACCATGTGCTTACAAGTTGTAGGGAAAAAATTAAAACAATTCCTGATAGTCCCCTGCAAAAAGTTTGTTTGGTTTTAAGTGAAGCTCCAGCATTCAAAGTGAAGAGGGGGAAGGGTCATTTTCTATATTGCATTTTGAATCGTTATATATGACTTGAATAAATACTGTGCATATATAATATTCCTATGTAAGCATCCTTTTCTGTAATCCTTACTGAAGTCTTCTATGGCCATGTCTAATTTCCACAGAACAAATATCACCACATTATAAGGGATTTATATGTGGCAGCATATTATAAAATTTATATCTCTATCACTTTAATTTTAGTTTGACTTTATACCTTTTAATGTATTTATTCACTGTTTTCAGCTTTGTTGTTTGCCACCCAGAGTCACTTGTTTGTGAGATGGATGGTTATATAAATTGTTTTAATAAATATATGATAAATATATTGTAAAAACCTCCAGGTAAACTGTTACATATTAGTTTTTTTCCTGGTAGCCATAAAACTGGCACTGGGACTTAGAAGAAGCTAAAACAATAAGCACTAACTTTATCCAACCTACTATATAATTCCTTACAGCCAGTCATTCTTCTGTACCTGTCTTCTCTAGCTTGCTGGGCTTCAGATGTTTCCATTATTCGTTGGAGAAATGCATTCTGGGATAGCAATATCCACTACGCACACTTCCAAGAGATGGTTCTTGAACTCTGTTTCTGTTGTTATTCTCTAACAGAGGAGTTCAGGGATGCAGCTTGGCATAATTCATCTTCCTTCAGCCACGTCTTTGCCTTTGAATACAACCAACCAATGGCTGTGGACCAAGAGGAGACAAGGAACTTGTGCGCGCGCGTGTGTGTCTTTGTGTGTGCGTGTGATGTGTGTATAAGTTTAAGAAATAAAAAAATATGACAACTGCAAAGCCTCCTTATGATTCTAATCAGGGAATGGGGTCTCTAAGAGACATCAGGAGTAATCTAATGAATAGCTAGGGAATATCAGGGCATGGAAAGGAAGCACACATACAGATCCTCACTAGGTAGCCTATAGATTTCAATTTCAAACAGTGATCAAAATACAAATCAGTAAATACACAGAAGGTGTGATGTTTACTGTCAATCATTAATACTATTGGAGAGTTATTCATTATTATATATAGAAAACTAAATTCAATGTAGTCAGGCCTTTACCTCAAAGAACTGATTGGGATGTTGACATCAGCATAAAAAGCTATATATTACTGGATGAGACCACAGCTATATCTAAGGCAGGGTGCACAGTTCTCTTTTGTAGGTCAAGAGCCATACCCGTCATATTAGCCAACAGTCCCCTAGGCTGGTAACAACTTTCCAGGACTTCAGTCCAAGATTACCACTAGGCCTCTTTCAGGGTCAGAATCAGAATAGAGCTGGGAGGGACCTTGGTGGAGACCCTATACCATTTCAGACAGACAGCTGTCCAGGTGACAGGTGGATGGTAATATTTGCTATAAGGCAAGAGATGCCAGGAACCAAACCTTTTCTAGATGGTAAGGTTATGTTATGTAATCACATCTTATGCAATTTTCTTGTCAACAATATAAAAATAGTTTAACATTGCCTTCTTCTGGGACTTTATAGTCTAACCTAGAATTCTGAGTAATCCCTTGGCCTCCCACTGAAGTTCTATCCAGATCTAATCTTAACTTAGGGCCCAGTTATCTGCAGGACCGCATTCTACCAATGGATACCTCCCGCCGACCCACACGCTCCCACAGAGCGGGCCTCCTCAGGGTGCCGCCAGTCAGACAATGCCGACTGGCGACCCCCAGGGGGAGAGCCTTCTCTGTGGCAGCACCCACCCTCTGGAACGATCTCCCCCCTGCAATTCGCACTATCTCTGATCTTTGGACCTTCTGCCGTGCCCTGAAGACCCACCTATTCCATCTGGCGGGTCTGATCTAGCTGTGCCCTTGTCCTCCTGTTCTCAATTTTGGTGTTTTAGATGGGGTTTTAAAAAATATTTTTAGTAAATTTTACATCTTTTTCGGCCTGATTTAATATTTTTAATTATGCTTTTATTGTCTGTATTATAAATGTGTTTTATTTGGCCTGTTAGCCACCCTGAGTCCTCCTGGAGAAGGGCGGGTTATAAATAAAATTCTTATTCTTATCTGATTGTTGATGCCATGGTCAAAAGGTCACTTTTTCAGTGCTGCTATAACTTTGAATGATCACTAAATGAATGATTGAGGACTGTGACTATTTTGCTAATGGAGTCACTTGAAATAATTTATTCTTCAAAAGAAAGGTTGCATATAGATATTGTGTCTTTTGGCGGATCATTTCCCCAAGCACCAACCCAGATTTGTCTGGTGCTAGTTTTTACCTGCTGTATTCCATACAATCCACAGTCCGATCTAAACAGGGAAGCTTCCTCAGGAAGGAAAGGAAGGAAATAAAGCAGTAGCAGACCTGGAAATTATCCACATAAAGATAGAAGAGCTAAGCCCGTTTTTTGGGATTTTTCCCACTGGTATCATTTAGATATTGAGCAGGTTGGGGAACAGAAAAAAAAGCCTTTGGCGCACTACACAGCATGGAGTCACAGGGTGGAGTACTATCCCAATATTACCATTGGAAATTTACCTTCTTGAATGGCCGTGGTTTCTCAAACCGTGAGGTGTTCCTCTCTTGAAGAGGTGCAGACAGTGTTCAGAGGTGGTGCAAAGAAACTTTTAGTTACCATTGTTACAAAATGCTTAAACTTTTCCAAAGTTTCATTGTATTATTTTTATTGGGCAATTGTGTTTATTTGGGTTTTAAAATTTTTAGAGGAAGTGTGTACATTAGAAGCCATAATGGCAAAAGGGTGTAGAAACACCTGGTCAACATTATTGATTTCTTTATTAACAAAATCTATGGTGGTTTATTACCATGTGTTAATGATTTGGATTGTTATTTTTCAGCTGCCTGTATTTTAACGTTTCCAATGTGTGTTACATTATTGTTTACAGTCTATTATAATTCTGTTCACCCTCCAGCATCACTTGTTGAGATGCATGGCCATATAAGTAGGCTAAATAAATAAATAAATATATTTATCTGACTTGATTTTAGAAACTATATAAAAAAATCTGAATGTTCTATAGCATAGTCTCCACATACATTCTCTCCCTATTTCTAATAGCTTTGGTTTAAAAAATTTAGTCCATTAACTTCAATAATTTACATGTATGGACTGTCATTTTCCATTTTGGCCTTAAATATTTTTAAATCTTCTGTCTTTAAGTTAATGTTTAAATGAGTTTGTGTATTAGATGCCCTTTCTCTAAATTATCATTTCGCCCCCTTTTTTCTTTCCCTTTCTATTCTTTGAATGGGGAATATTATATTTTTTTTTACATCTTTACGTATATTCTAACTTGTGGTATATTGTAGAAAAGCATGCTATTTGAGCTGCCGAAGTAAAGGTACAATATAAATCAAACAAATAACAGTTAAGTGTGCCTGAAACATGCTTTTTAAGAAAGAAAAAATATACTGTAACCTTATCCATTTGGTTTATCAAAATACTGTATTGTAGTGGTGTTTTGGGTCAACTTCGCTGCCATTTTCTGAATTGTGAAACAATTCATGGCAACTACTTTCTTTGAATATTTAATATCTGCTTTCAGAATCCCAAACAGACTTTTAATGAATGTTCTGTTGGAAATAAGCTCTGAATTCCTGATAAAGTTACCAATATCTGCATGAATTATTATAAAGCTGGCCTAAGCTTTTGATGGCTGCTTGATGGAATCCCAAATAGGTGAAGCAACAGAATGTTACGGATTCAATTTCTGTCATCTTTGTGTAGATTATTCATTGCCTGACATATGCATACAAAAATATGTTTATATTAAAGTATATTTCCTATACAGTGTAGGCAGTTTAACTAAAATAAGCCTTTAAAAAAGCCCAATGCTCTCCCCATAACTAAATTCATAATGAAATCCATATTGTCAAAGATCAATAAGCAACAACTTGCAGCCAACCATTCATATTATGGGACAGTCGGGATCCTATCTTTCTCACCTCACAGTGGGCAGGGATATTTCTTCTTCATTTCTACATATGATGGATAGAATTCTCACAAAAGACAATTCTCCATATACATGGAAGTCAAGCTAGAGAGAACCAGCACTTTGAAATGGATCCAGAAGGGGTTAGCTAAACACACAGCCATAGTATTACCATTGTTAGCTACTACACAAGCCTGTAGGAGAGTCACTGACTTTCAATTAATTGTACCCTATTTCCTTGAAAATAAGGCCTAACTGGAAAATAACCCCTATCATGATTTTTCAGGATGCTTGTAATATAAGCCCTAGCCCCAAAATAAGCATCACTTAAGATCTTCAGTCAGATGGATGCATTTAGTACCATATTTCTCTGAATATAAGACCTAACCGGAAAATAATGTATCTTTTGGAGCAAAAATTAATTATTTTGGGAGAAACACAGTAGTTAAGGGAATCAGTGTCTCTATAAATATAACAGAGAAGTACCTGGCACTTATTTTGTGATAGAGTTCACCCATGGTTAATTCTAAAACCTATAGAACAAGACCATCAATAAAAGTTCAAAATTATTAATGGAAAGAATTCCACATGTGGAAACAGTATATCTAGTGATATTTATTGATGGCATAGTTTACTCATAGCTATTCATAAGTCATCCTAGTAAACTTGGAAAAGAAAGTTTCTTCTTGCTTTGACTGCAGAGGTTGGACAGTTTTTGAAGATACCTCTGCAGACTTAGCTGAATTTACAGTCTGTTACATCATGTCAGATTCTGTGAAGACATATGTATACCAACGAAAATATATTAGAATACACAGTAACAATAAAACCTGGTTTACAGCTAAAATAAAGAAACTATGTCATGCAAAAGAAGAAGCCTACAGAAAAGGAGATAGAACTCAGAAATGCATTAATAAAAGAAATCAGAGCAGCAAAAAGAAGCTACTCTGAAAAGCTGAGTAATTAGCTCTAAAAGAATAAACCAGTAGATACCTGGAAAACTCTGAAAATATTATTGGTTACAGCAAACCTCCATCACATGCTGAAGGGAACAAAAAATTAGCAGATGACATAAACATGTTTTACTGTAGGTTTGAGAGGAAACAAATGTCAATTACCACCATGACATCCACCCAGAGGACACAAACAGCAGCCAAGTCTCCTACTACAAGCTCTATTCCTTTGGGTGAACCTCCTCTAGTAATCACAGAAAAAGCTGTGCAAGACCTAGTTTATAAACAAGAGCCTGGAAAAGCACCAAGAACAGACAAAGTAACTCCTGTGCTGCTCAACTAGTCCCAGTCTTCACCTACATCTTCAATAAATCTCTAGAGATGTGTTATGTTCCTTCTTGCTTCAAACAATCTACTATC
>JANHFO010003167.1:291056-327864 GCA_032468095.1 Pareas carinatus | reverse complement strand
CACAAACGGCAGCGTCCAGAGCCGCCCCCCCCCAGGATCCTCGGGCGCACCAGCATTGGCCCCCCGGCCCTGAAATTCGGCCGGTAGCCCCTGGTGAGCCACCCTCAAACGGCGGGCTCCCCAATCAGGGGTCGCCCGGCCCCTAAGAACGGGTTTCAGGCGTGGGAGGCAGAGCTAGCTCTCCCACGTCCTGTTGCCTCTAGGACCGGAAGTCGAATTCCCCCACAAGAATTATTATAGCCTCAATTGTATTTCATAATTACTGTTTTTTTTAACCTAAACAATAAAATGCTAACAATTATAAGTCCTATAAAACAAGCAATTATAATAACAGGGATGAATAGATAGATGGATCTGATATCAAGGACCTGAGAACTTCTTGTATGCTGAAGCTTCCACTCTTCCTGCTTGCTCCAGGATCTGGATGCATCACCTACATGCTGGCAGGGCAGGGATAGATATGATCTTCAGCTTGCTGCTGGACTACTGAGAAGCTGACTCCATCTGAGGTTTCTGGTCCTGCACAAGAAGTAGTGCTTTTCTTCTCCTCAATGCCAGTACATTATGTAAGACTGAATGACAGGGACCCTTATCCATTGGATGCATGTCACTCCGTATTACACAAATGCCTCCAGTTAGTTGATATGAAATTCTCCGCTCCTCGTTCCCATCCATGCTCTTTGCCTCTAATAGTCATTATAGAGCGAGCTGCTAGCTAGAAACAATTTTTTCAAGGTCGGTACTGGAATGACGTGTTTTTTTTAAAACGAGAATCAAATAGATGAGAGTTCTGTCAAGTTTTCCCCTGTCACTCCAAAGTAAAAAAGAGCAACAACAAAACTGTCAGACTGTTGTTTTCATTCTGGTTTTTTTTTACTAGACTTCGGTCTTTTGCTTGTCTTTTTTGCTAGTCCTTCCACAGAAAAGAAAACAATTGGCACTTGCTTTTTTGGCAAGGGTGAGTGGCGGCATGAAGCAGGGGAACCCACCAATTCACAGACTAAATAGAACCCCTGACCTCCTCAGAGGTAGAACGGAAGAAGGCCTAGACATTGGGAAAAGGATCTATCAAACCAGCTTAGTTTCTGGCCAGTTTAAGCATAAGATATAGACAGCTACACTTGAAGGCTGCAGCATGGAAAAAACCCTAATGCTTAGCATCTTGCACAATTTTAAGAGTTCATAGTTTGCTTCTTGTCCTTTTTTGCTGTTTCGCTTCACTTTGTGACTTTCCTTCAATTTTGCTTTAGGCTGTTTCACCTTTTGCTTTCTCCCTCACTTGTCCTTTATTACGCAACAGCAATTAATGTTGCAGCTCCAAACTCATGTTCTAGTTAATTCATTTCAAACTGCCTCCATTTTTCACAAATACACCAGAATTCTAGGACCATCTACTACCAATTAAGGAAAGATAAAGGACTCTGCCGAATTTTTTAAATGTTCTGATTTTTGCATCTTCACCTTTCACAAATAATGGTAAAGTGTGAAAGCCTTGTTAGCATCTTGCTTGATTGCCAGAGCAAGCAAACATCATCTTTCTTGCCCTAGGAGAAAAAGAAATATTCCACACTTCCCTTTCCATATTCTCCCCCCTACTTTACATCATTATCAGAATGGTAATAAACAGGAGAAGATTTAGTAAAAACAAAACCTCCCTTGGCGTTTTAAGGCTGGGTCCCAAGAAAACTGAAGGATGACTCTGGAGAAATGCAAAGATAAGCCTTCCTCATCACCCCCCTCACACAAATCATCATAACAAAGATAAAAGGAAAGGTATTATTCAAAATGTTATATTTTTCTACAGACTTACAAGTAAAACAAAAAGGTTTTGTGAACTGGGAATTAAAAATAGATCATTATTTCTGTAGAAAATTCAAAATAATTCCAATCTATAAAAATTCTCAATAAATCAGTACCACTATGGATCCAACTTTTATTAACTTCAGAAAAGTGCTGTAAAGAATGTGAATGTGTATCAATATGCACCAGAAGTTTGCAATGTTCACAGCAATATATTTGTTTGTATGTGTTTATATGGGTGTGTAAACATACACACACAGAATGATCTACATTTTGCAATATCCTTCTTAAAGATCCACCAAAAAATACTTATCATATTGATACAGCCATGGTTCAAAGTAGTCAGATATCTCAGGAATGCCAATATTTATCATTTCTTTGCCAGGAATTCACTGATAAGATTCTTGATCTCCATAAAATTCTTTAAAATAAACTCTCCCTAAAGTTGAGCTTGGTTCCTAATTAGGTTTTCAACATATTCATGCAGATGGTTTGGCTTATGTAGAAGTGATTTGCTATTGCCTTTTTCCAAAATGGTTGACTTCTCAGTCTAACCTATCACCCTGGAATTTTCTGGTGGTTTTCCCACTAACCAAGTCTGATTCTCTTAATTTCGGAGATCAACCAAGGACACCTTTGGACAATAGAATTTTGTACCTGGAACACAGTCAGAGCTTTGCTTCCTTTTAAGATTTAGTTTCAGCAGGAAACTGCCTTCTTAATACAAAAATCTACAGGCACCATAGATGATGACACAGAAAAAATGAATGTTATTGAAAACTGTAGATATGCATGGCTTTCCCCCAAAAGATACAACACTGCCAGATGGGGCTTAGGAATTGATTTGATTGAATACCAGAAAAGATAGGGGGGAAAGGGGGGGATTCGTATAACTGAAACTCGGGAACAGCTGTATCAATAACACATGGGGAGAAAATGTGGACTAAGCCAGTTTATATCTCATATACTCATGGACTATATTCATGTGGGAGAGGCAGTTAGTCAGAACCACCCTTGGTGTATAAACTCACAGACCAGTTTGAACTATCAATTCAAAAGATCATCATCTTTTTTATCTGATGCCAAGCCATAAATTTCTATTGAGTCTAACCATTCTATTAAGATTATTCTGAAAGAGAACTACACATGGTAACTCTTAAGATCTTTGGAGCCTTAATTTCTGAGGAACCCCTTAGAAATTCAAAGGTGCTCTACAAAAGTATGAAATGGTTATTTTAAAAAAATCTATCCAAAAAGTATTCCAACTTTATTCTGCGATGTCAAATTGGGTCAGAACACTGCATGAATCTTCAAGTTGGAGAATGCAACCAATATATCACCCTGGCTTGCAAGATAACTTCTAAATTAGAAATCTTAGCTTGCAATAAAAGAAAGTACTGTATGCTTGGGATAAAAGGAAATGTTGGTTACATTTGTGCCATACCAGTCAAATGGGTCAAAACAGATTAAAATAATCATTTCAGGAGAGGAATGTGACTTTATATGTTTCTTTAATGTTGTAACCACACAAGATTAAAAAGGTCTGCTTATTTTTTTCTCTCTTGCCAATAGTAAATTCAGTTGGAAAGTCCCAATGCAATTCTGGCAAAAGTAGTTAATTTAGACTGAACTGCTGCACAATCTGTCTCCCTAGTGTGATGAATATTAATTTTATTCAAACAAAATAGAAGCTTGAGTTTTATTCAAGAGCATTAGCAAGAGTTCATTTTCAGAAAAAGGAGGAGACAGATTCTTAGAATATACAAAGTAAGATAAGAGGGGCCTTTTTTTGCAGAAGTAAACTGTTTTTCAAGAAGGATTGCCTTAAGACAGATGTCGCAAGAACCGTCCCATAAAGGATGGATGAAAAGGACAAATGCCAAAAGAATAAGTCATGTGCAAATAAGTCTATCTTTTATGGGAAGAGCATTATCTATACATTGCTAGATAATGCAAAGTAAAGTCCAATAAAATTCAATAGAATCAAGATATAGTAATTGATGGAGCCAATTATGAACCACATTTAGAGAACAATCTCCTAAATGTAAGAACACTCATAAAATGGGTGCATAACATTATTTCCAAAGAAAACTACTGATTTATCAAGATGAAAAACTGATCATAAAGGGATTTTTGAAACAAAATTGCCTTTATCAAGTTTCATTCTTAACATAGAAACTGAACAATGCAAAATATTTTTTTCATATATAATAATGATAACAATAATTCATATAAAATAATTTCTTTCAGATTGCATTACATTGTGGCATAGGATGTTTGGCTACAGAAATAGTTCAAAATCAATACATTTAATTAATCTACATGGGCTTGTAATTAAAAAGAGTCTGAGCTACCTAAATGTCTGTTTAAAGAAAAACAGTGAAAAAACCCATTAGAATTCATCCATACAGATTTCTGTGGGCCTTTTAAAATAAAATCATCCAAAAGAAAGATCTCTAAAATTGCTGATGAGTTTTCCAAGTGTTTTTTATCCACCTTCTAAAACAGAAGACAGAAGTACTCAAAAAGTTCAAGAGTATATTTCACACGTACAAAACACACTTAGAAGAAAACCTAAGATATTATGCACTAATAGTGGAGCAGATATAAGAGAACAGGAAATCAGACATAAGAAAATAATTCCTTTTGTCCCGGAACAAAGCTATGAGCAGAAAGCCAAGAATAAAAAACTATTGCAAATGATGAGAAGCATTCTTCAATAAACTAGATTACCGAAGCAATGCTGGGGAATTGGGAGCTATATTTCCAATATGGGAGTGAACCAATCATAATTGCAATTTATTTACTAACAGACTACCCATATAAGGTGAAGAGGCAAAGTCATTTGAAACTGAATGTAAAGTGTAATAAAGTGCTTGGATCAAAGATTTATGCTTATGTATCCAAAGAAAACCAAAGCAAACTAAATTGTAGACAGGAAGAGAACATTTTCATGGGGTGTGACATAGGCTGCAAAGGATGCAGAATTCTTGATCCCGTGGGAAGTTGAAGTATTATGCAGATTTCCCAGAATTGAGCCTTCCCAGCCAGTTGGAATATCTCATGAAGGTCTGTTATTAGTCCCCCTCTCTCCGATGAGAGGAAGAGATCTCTCTGTTGTGGCCTACATACTTTGGAATTCCCCTCACAATTTTTAAAACACCTGGAAAGATGGATTTTTTTTCTCTAGGCTTTCGACCTAGCTAAGTTTTATTGGCATCCAAAGGGAGCAAGCTCATTTCTTGTTACTACTGATTTATTGAAACTGTTGTTTTTATTATTTTCATGTATTATATTGCTGCTTATTGTTTTAACTTGTAAATGCAGAATCTTCTGATTTTGCCAGCAATTAAAATGTATGTGTGTATAGAAGATAACCTCTCCAAAAAGAACTTCTACAAGATAACAGTCAATATGGTACACGCAACTGGTAAGTTCCTGCAAATATCAACAGTGACCAAACCAAACATTGCATCAGTAGTAGGACTACTGAAAGATAGATACATAGTGGAAAAACAGCTTTTCTTGCTTGCATTTTTATCTTTTACAGAATTTTAATTCTTATTATCTATGTTACTCTTTGTATCCTCATCATCATACCTTTTGATTAAAGATTTTACACCAAAGATTAAAACTGTTATCCTTGAGAGAGAACTAAAACTATCTGAGAAAAGTATGTGAGTTAGTGGCTGTAAAGATAATTGCATGCATAATAAACTCAGTTTCTGAATAAGAAAGGAAGCACCATTCTTTGGCTGTAGGTATCTTGCATAATATGCAGAGGACAAATTTTAATTATTCAGGGTATGCTTCTTGAAAGAGAAGCTCATCTTCAAGTTTTAGCATTTCCAATTAAACTTACTGTGGATGGGGTGGTGGTGGATGGGAGCTGGAAACATCTCTGCCTGGGATCTGGCAGAATTATTATCAATTAGAGTACTGTAGTAGTGCTTGTTTGGTTGGATAAGTATTCAGATTCTGTATACTGTGTTCTGAAGATGTTTCAGTAAGTTAATCTCCATAGCAAATAAAAGCACCCTTTCCCGTTCATCTGTAAAATATATTAATATGCATGTAGCAAGGGATTGCCTGCCCTAGTGAAGCACATTAAACCTGCTGGAATCCAAGCTTCTGTGTTTGGAACAATGCAATCCCAACAGCTACTTAACAGGTGAGAAGAACTGCTGATCAAGACGTGTCTGTGAAAACAATGGCAAGATAAATCCTAGATATTACTTCATAAACACTACAGGGGCTATACAGTTACAGGGGAAATAATGTAAGCACAAAACAAACACATCTTATTCTAGGTATCATAAAGCCATTTTAGCCTGGTAAGTTTATACAAGGCATAAACAAGAGCCCCCAAACCCCCAAATATCAGGGCTGGCAGTCATACATAATTACACAGTGATTGTGAACCCAGGCACAATCAATCAACCTGGTGCTCTTCTGGTGTTTTCAATTTTGACTCAAGTTCCAACTGAGGGATTGATGGATTTGATGTTTCAATATCTGGACAGGAATCCAGTTGCTGAACCTTCCTATTAAAAGGAACTCACACCATCACAAGATAGAGACAATACATAAAATATTTTTACTTATTGATTGATTTAAAAGATGCTAAGGCCAGAAGTGTGCAAGCGATAGTTTACAGGGAATTGCTGACTGCAGTATATTGATTGTGACTGAGGTAAGTGGTGAAGAACAGGGGGAAATTGGCAGGGGTTGCCCCCCAGAACTGGAAGCCAGTGCTGAGGATATTTGAGGTGTGTACCTCAACATCATCAAAGCGTTCTGAGAAGCCTTTAGGTGATCCTAGAAGAATAGGCAGCAGCTGCTGGTGGTGTTCTACCTTGTGCCGGACTGTACTAGAGTCCACCAAGCTGCCTGGAGTGGGTTGAGTTGTTTCACTGACTGCTGTGACAGAGCTGTTTTAGACTTGGTTGTATAGCAGGGGCGCAGGGAAGGAGGTTGCTCCCGTTTGGGGATTTGAGTAGTATTTCAGATCAGGAGACAGCTGCAGGATCTTTGGTGGCTGCAGATTTCCCAGCTAAGTGACTGTGCAGATGGTGAGCCAGGTATGCTCAGCCTTGCATGGGCGCCCAGAGATCATTGACCAGGTTGAATCCTGAATATGGTCTAGGACAGTGATGGCTAATCTTTTAGACACCAAGTGCCTGGGCGAGTCGTGGCTAATGAGTCGCAGCTCGTGATGTCATCACCTGGCACCACTACTCTGAGCATGCGCATGACCCTGTGACATTGCCCAGCACTACTCTTTCTGAGCATGCACATGGCCCTCTGACGTCAGCACCTGGTGCCGCTACTTCTTTCTGGGCATGCTCAGCTCTGGGGCGATGTTTGGGCGACTTGGCTCGCGTGCCAGCAGAGAGGGCTCTGTACGCCCGCTGCGGCACACATGCTATAGGTCCGCCATCACTGCTCTAGGACTTGTCACATGGAGGCCACTTTGTACCTCCTGCTGCCTATGAGAACAGGTAGAATTTGGAGGGGTGGGAATTGTGGGAATTGCTGGTCTGGTGGAGAGGACTGTTCTTGACCTGGATTGCTGGTTTAGAACTGACCCAGAAAACTGGACTAATCCTGTGGCAATTTGACTATGGAACTAATGCCTGAGATGGGGCTCTCAGATGTGGGAGAAAGTTGATAGGGCTCAGAAGGGGTGGCATCAGGGTAGAGGGAAATGGGGAGGAAAAGGGGAGGGCCCTTTCTTGGGCAACAGTCTCATTGCTCCCTAGAGATTTCACATTCCAACCCTATCCAGTCACCGGGTCTTCAGAAGCTCAGGCTTTGGGAGGCTGCTGCTGAACATCAACTCAACCTGTTTTAAGGCCTCTCTCATCCAGAATTTAATAACAGATGAGAGGGCTGACATGATGGACTTAAAAACACAATTGAGCCCCAAATTTCTCTTGCTAAGCAAGACAGTTAAGTGAATCTCGCCCCATCGTAAGCTTTCTTGCCAATGTTCTTAAGTGAATCACTGCAGTTGTTAAGTTAGTAACATGATTATTATGTGAATCTGGCCTCCCCATTGACTTTGCTTGACGGAAGGTTGCAAAAGGGGATCTCACCACGACACTGCAGCTGCCATAGTCAGTTGCCAAGCAGCTGAATTTTGATCACATTGACCATGGGGATGCTGAAAAGGTCACTTTTTTCACCGTTGTAACTTCACAAACAGTCACTAAATGAACTGTTGCAAGTCAAGGTCTACCTATATATTACTAAGACCTGCATGGGGAAAAGGGAGGAGCCTTTCGGAAGCATGGCTGTCTGGATTTCTGATGCAGCATCACCAAAAACCCTCAGGGCAGGGGATAATGGAGTGGCTATAGTAATCCAAGATTTCCTAGGGTTTTCAAAGGTCTTGCTCTGAAGATAACTGGCTGTGACTTCATTTGTAAGGTTGTTTCCGTTATCAATCTTCCTGCTGTGTAGCAAATTCCCTGCCTTGACTATGTAAACAGTTTGGTCCTGGACTATCCTGGCCTTATACCCCGGCCTTATATTGTGGGTCAGAGCTCAAAGAAGGGGCTGAGGCATGGATGGAGGCCTGCCAGACCCTTCAAAAAATTTCCAGCTCCTCAAACTCAGTCGAGCCAGACCCCTCCTCAGACCACACGGAAATGTCACAAACACGAGCCCCTTGCCCAGGAGCAGTGGAGACTGCCCAGGCCATGACACAAAGGCTGCAAGTGAGCAAGAGAAGCTGGAGTTGTAGATTCTCAGCAGAAACTGATTTCAATCATGGCCTGGCCTTTTGCTTGCTGCGGCATGCATCTTGTTCCTAGTTCTTGCTAGATCATGAACTTGTTCTGCTCCTGAGCAAGAATCTTTGCTTTCTTTTTGGCACACTTCCCATATAGGTCTGACCCTGCTTGCTTTTGGCAAAGCATCAAAAGCAGTGTTTCTCAATCTCAGCAACTTTTTAAGGTTGAGAATGCAGGCTGGGGAATGCTGGTAGTTGAAGTCCACACATCTTAAAACGGCCGAGGTTAAGAAATTCTTAAAAGCATCAGGCAATGGGCCAAGAACCAAGAAAGCTTTTAATGCTTGCTTTTTGGGGGAGAGGGGCATTTGCTGGAGATAGGTTCTGGGCCTCAAACACAAATTATATTTGTACAAATTCCAGCTGTTCATTTGTGACTTACTGCGGTTCTCTAATCCTGTGTTAGACATCTGGTGTCGCAAGTCCAAGTTTGGTGGTTTTATTAATTACAATTGGAATAAATGAGTAATCCAAGCACTGAAAAGTCTAAGGACTAATGGACCTATTAAAAAGAGTTACCTTGAGGTAAGATGGACAGCCTGTAAATTTTAGAAATAACTACTTGAGAGAAATCTCTTTGCAATTGTCTATTCAATCCAAAATGAAGCCATTCTGTTAAAAGAACCTTGGAGAAGAAAAAAACTTCAGAGCCGCAGTCGCCATCTGCACAAATATCCTTCCTAGCTTTAATGGATGCACACTTGGCTAAGACAACTTAGCTATAAAAGGACAACAGGCATGGTTTTGTGCTGGGGACCCAGCCTATTGCTATATTTGGAGCTAGAAAGGAATTTCTTCCTCTCCTTATCAGTTGTGCTGTTGACTAAGAAATTCTACACCTTTTGCTCAGCATGAAAAATCTGGTTGACTCGGTTGTTCTATTGCACAAGAGTCCCTGAATCAAATGGGTAGGGCAGCCTCCCTTATTCTGGAATCCTGTGCGACTTCGAGAACTGAAAGCCACCCGTCTGTAAAGTATCAGAACAGCGATGGTTGTGGCAGGGAGAGAACAGTTCAGAACATCATTGGAGAGCAAACCAGAATAAAACAATCTGAGAATTTTATTATTCTGCCCAAGTCACTTCAGCTCTTTACTATACCAAAAAGACCACACTTGTACTGTGCTAGGCACTATATTGACTCATTTCAATTTGTGGGCACTTAACAGATTAGCCTGTTGTTTGGGATCATCTTTTGATCTGTATGGCCACCTTGAGAGGTAACCTGGTCATCATTACCTTGACTGGGCTTTTGACTTCATGCTCCTTCGTGCTTCTTCCTGGGCGTCTGCTCTTTCACCTAGACCTGCCATTCCTCCCTGGTAACCTTTCCTTGAAATTTTCCAAAGGAGCAGCATCCATGACTCCAAAAAGCAGGCTGTTCTGTTGCTTTAGCAGTTCTCACTGTCAAGGAATTCCTCATTTCAAATTTGGATTTCTCTGTAAAACTTTCGCCTGTAGGTTCTTGCCCTATTTTATCCTTAGGCATTATGTAGAATAATCCCCATTCTTTTCCCTCTACCAGCACAAATTTTGCAAGACTGCCATTATGCCTTCCTTTAGCCTTTTCGGCTGCAGTTTAAACATTCTCAGGCCTTTTAATTAACTGTTCATAGGATTTAGCCCCCATCACCATCTGTCCTGCCATTCTCTGCCTCCTTTCCCCCCTCAAGTCCTCAGTATCCTCATGGTGACCAGAACTGGACACACAACTACAGATGCCGCCTGACTGGTACAGTGTAGAGCAGAATTGTTGCTTCTCTTTATTTCAACACTGAATCTCGGCCGCTGCAGACCAATTGGCTCTTTGGGCAGTTGCAGCACACTGACTTAATCAGTATTTAATTAAAAGTTAAACACCTACAATGAGCACAATATATAATTATTTGTAACATGATGCTATATCACCATAAAAACTACAATTCAGTAACAACTTTGGAAGGAGCCCTATGTAGGTTCTAACCACAAAGGACCTGATTTATATCCTTATTTATAAGTCAGTAAATAAACATCCACCTTAACGTCTTTCCACTGCATTTCCCGTATTACACATTTCATATGTAATACGAAGCTCAAAGAAGTGAAGCAAGAGCCAGTTAGCCATGCCTGGTAAATCAGAACCCTGAAGCTGAAGCTTGACCCTCCCTAGCGGACTAAGACATCTGACCTCATGCTGAAATTGGGCTACTAACACCTGTTGCACTATTCAGATGTTGAAGATAAATGCCACTGTGCTTCTGTAGAAAAGCTACCAACTCAGGAAAATATTCTGTTTGCTCACTATATTGTCTCCTTTCTTACTGGTGTCCTAGGACAGAAACAGCATTCAGAGTTATTGATTCCTGCTCCAAAATATGTGGAAGCACGACCAATGGATGGCCAGGGGAATTGGAATTATAGTTATCTAGAACAGGGGTGCACAAATTCAAGGCCCTAGCCCACTATGGGGTCATGAGCCATTTGCAACCGAGCTGCACATGCATCTCCATTAGTGTTAGTGGGTCAGCGTGTGTGCATGTACTCCATTTACGTAAGGGGTGAACGCGCTTGCAAGCTACTTGCAAAAAGGAACTGCACGCATGCACACGCTTGCTGACTGTTCGTGCACAACATCCCCTCCCTCCCACCGGTCTGCAAAGCCAGAAAGGTTGGGATTTCTGATCTAGAACACCAAGGTTACCAGGTGTGTAATAGCCAGACATGTCCTGGACTGATCACCTACTTACATATGCATACAGCCAATGATGCAGCTTGTTTGTACAAGTTCGTACACGTTATCAGCAAATGGTGACAGATGCTGTTTTCTTTCTCAGTTCCCAAAATCAGTGTTTGTATTTCCATTTTCTTGATGCTTCTAAAGAATTAGGGTTCATGTCCACCCTAAAAACAACTTTTACATCAGCAGTCTCAGGAGGTAACTCAAATTGGAGGAAAAGCAGGCACAAGTAGCCTTTCCCTTTGTCTGTGATGTCTGAAATGGAAGGGTGTAGAATGCTGCAGCACAAAAGGAGACCAATCAGCAAAGGAGGGTTAAATCTTCTGTCCATTTGGGATCTTTCCACAAGTCAACTTAAGGATGACCTGCCTTTTGAAAAGGTGTTTCCTTTTTCTGCCAGATGATCCAATCTTCCAAATGAAGATTGTCAAAATAGAAATAGAGATATATCCTGCAGAGTAATTTTATGTTAGCACCACCCATTTCTGTTTAAGATCCCACTCTCTTTGCATGAACCAAGTCGATGACGCCATTAAGAATTGAGTCAAGTCTTCATTGGACAGATATTATTTTAGAATAGGAATACACACACACTGGAGGCAGGAGGAATTAATCCCTCCTGAAGTAAGCAAAACTTCTTTTTAGAGTGCAAGGATTGATCATCACAAAAGACAGCAAGAGACGGTAAGATTTGGATTAGTCAATTCCATTTTAACAAATACACACTTTAAAACTTTATTTATATAAAAATCATTTCAATTTAAAAGCATTGCAGAATGAGTAAGGACTCCAAGAACAGTAGGATATCCCCTTCCCCAGGGGTGCAGAGGAAAAGCAAAAAACAAGAGTCTCTGAGTGATTAGATTCTTCTACAGCATTGAATTGGTCAATGGGGAAGGGTAGTTTTGGTTCATCTGGATTAAAAAAGGAAATAGTGTTTTACATTAGAAAAAGTTGCGCAACTCATCAGAGGGTTTTGATTTATCTTTAATTCCCCCCCCCAAAAAAGGTAAGAAAAATTAAAACTGGGGCAAAGCAAAGGCAGTAAGACTTTTCTACTGTAGACCTTCCCTCTTGTGCAATGGGGAGGTGGAGAGAAGCCGAGAGCAACCGAGCTGTTGGATGGAGGCAGAGCTGTGAGGGCGAGAGAGGCTGTAGCCCTCTTCAACAATCAAAGGGCAACTGGCACCAATATGGTGCCCAGAGTAATGCATTATTGCCCATTTCACTGCTACTTTGCAGATTGAAGGCAGAGATCTAGAAGCAGTCCCTAAATTCCTTATTCCCTGAAGAAAGCAACCCACTAAGGTGCACATTGTGATCCTCACCCAACAGTCCTTTCTCTCCTTCCTCTCACCGGAGAGCCTTTAGCAGTGACAGATTAATTCCTAGTCTTCCACACATTGTTGCCTCTGTCACCATCACCCCGGATCTTGTCACTACATCCAGGGCAACAGCAGAACTCTGATTTCAAAAGGGGGAGGAGGAGAAGGAGAGAGAAAGAGAGAGAGGAAGAGCAGGAGGGAACTCCATGCCAAAATCTCTGCGGTCTAGGGATTGGCCCTCTGCACCTAAAATTAGCCAAAGCACCAAGCTATTTCACAGTAGCAAAGAAAAGGCACATGAAAATAGTGACCGATCATAGTTTCATTCCCTTGCCTGCATGGGAGGATTTGGGCAATATTTACAAATGGCCTTCTATCCCTCATACGTCCTGCATCACCAAGCTTTCTGTCTCATCAACTCTCTCAGCAATTTGTGGCCCAATCTGGGCACTCACCACTTTAAGTCAGCGACCCAAAACCAGATGCATCACACTGGCCCCCTCTCCCTTGAGAGGCACAATGGACACTTCTAGGTATGAAGACTTATGCCCCTTCCCCCAACTTTCATTTAACGTGCTCCATCTTCTCCCCCATCCCCTTAAAGCGCTAGGCGGCCCCAAGCATCTCTTCTCCCACAAATAAATAGCTTCCTAAACTCTGAGCTGATCCATCTCAGAAAGGCCATCAAGAAGCAACTAAGAGACAGGAGAAGAAAAAAGAAGCGAATCTACTATTTGTCCTCAGCCTATGAAGATGCAGAAGGTAAAGTCTCAAAGAGCTGCATCCTGAAGGGCAGATGACCCAAATGCAATCACTCACAAGCTGATCCTCTTTATCATCTTGCCCCCCCAAACTCCTCCCAACTAGGAATGTTCCAGTATTACCAGCATCCTTTGTTGCAAACATGAGTGACACACAAAAATATATTCTATAGGCTAAGAGAAGATGGAGATGACAATCTCCTTAATAAAAATGAGTTCCAGTATGACTGAGTTTGGCCAAGATCCATTTGCTCCGATTGTTTCCATCAGCTTCTGTGGACTGCATCACAATTAAGTATCTGCATTTCTTGTGTAATGAGATCCATCATGAGTATTTGGTCTTTAGAAATTATTTTTTGAAGAATAAAAAAACAAAAATACAACGTCCAGTAAGTTCGAATTCTACAGGGAGATTTGAGACCCTGTGGGCTCAGGGACCCAGTCATCTGGCAACATGGCCCGAAGATTTAAAAAAAGGTCAGTCCAGTTCATCACGAGTTATATAAAATATGTTATGAACCCAAAACTGAGAAGACAGATGGTAGCATCTCTAGATCTTCTGCTGTGAAAAAAGACAAACAAGTTAACATTAGCTATAGTGAAAAACAGCAAAGGACAGCTTTATTTATAGCAATCTAATCCCATAGAACCATCAATCAATTCAAACCTCAGTAATTTAAGCGTTGCTCATCATCCTCAAAAGCAAATACAATTTCATTTTGTGCAAAAGAAACACGCAAGATTTGACTCTAGGAAAAGTACGATTGGGGAAAATAAGAGTTCAGTACCCCTCCCTTTTTAAGACATTGAAGCAGAAGATTATTTTTAGAAAGCAGAGACATACCATAGGAGGATAAAGTAACTGTTCAATTTCCTCAAGAGATTCGTGCCTTTCCTCCTGCTGTAGACATATGTATGGTTAGTGAGAACTGCATACTGGGTCAAAGTGGGAGAAGGAGAGGGAGAAAGGGAGAGACAGAAGGCCTAACTAAAAATCCACTGGGAAAAGTAGAGGGGTCAAATGGAGAGAGAAAAGTCAACAGGGTTGGATTAGTCATTTAGTTTTTTTAAAAAAGTGTTAAACATCACTTTGAAAAGAGGAGGGGGAAGAAATGGTTAATACTTGCATTTTTCTCAAGACATCATCTTCTTAAAGAAATTTGGCTGTTCAAACTTTGCTCAGAAGTAATTTCACAAAATTCTTTTTCTACCCTCACAGAAATTTCTGCTCCTTCCTAGTTTCCTCTGGGCATAGGCTATTTTCTCCAAATGACTGTCCTCCAACTATGTTACACCGTAACTCTTATAGTGCCAGGAAAATATAGAAGTGTAGCTCAAAATATAAGGAGGCCATCAAACTGGGTAAGGATGTCTTAGAATCTCCCCCAACCGACCAAGAAGGCTTCTCCATCAACTGAAATCCCAGTATTTACCACCAGTGGTGCTCCCTTCATAGGTTCCATGTCTTCTCCAGACCGGTCCAATGTCCTATTATGGTCCCGTTCATTCAATGTAGAGTAGTTGTCTGAAATCAAAAGAGAGACTGTTGGGAGGGAATTTCTCACAGGCCTAACTCTGGTGAAGATGGCAGAGATAATGACTCCCTTCCTCTTCCACAACTATGTTACTGCTTACCAATCAACCAGCAAACAAGTATCATCTTTTATTTCCCTGCCCCATTATAATCCTAACCCTTTGAACTCTTCCCCTTCTTGCTACCTGCAAGCCAGTTCCTATGGAACTGCCAAGCAGAAGCCACCACGAGATTTTCAATGTGGAATACAATACAAACGATTTGTATGAATTGTATTTAATTGCAATTCAGGGGAAAGGGAATTACACTTGTTCTGACCCTTTCCATCTCTTTTTCAGGGTAGCCTCTGGCACATTGCTCTCAAAGTTCAAGTATAATACTTGGCTCGGAAGAAATTCTTCTCTGCTCTGCAATGTAGCAAAGTCATGAACTCCCTCATTTAGTATACCAAACATAATTCCTGAAAGTGTTTGAACAATTTGAGGGGTAGGTTTGTATATGCAGTAGCTCTACGCCCCGTGAAAAAGAGCAATGAGCTGTGATAGGAATCCCTAGAGTCTGGTCCCATTCTGGTAAAGCTGGAGACTTTTAGCTTGCCCCTTAAATTCCTTAATGTCCTTATTTGCTGTAATAAGTGATGGTGGCATCACAACTATTAAGTAAAAAACAGATAACACCCAGAAGATTAATAAGCTCAGTGATTGAAGAGGATTTATTCAAATCAAGAACCGGTAGTTCTCGATATAAAACAATTTGTTCAGTGACTGTTCAAAGTTACAATGGCACTGAAAAAAATGACTTATGACTGTTCCTTGCACGTACGACTGCTGTAGTATCCCCATAGTCACATGACCAAAATTCAGGTGCTCGGCAATATTTACGAAGGTTGCCGCTTCTCAGGGTTACGTAATCTCTATTTGCAGCCTTCCCAGCCAACTTCTCACAATCAATGGGGGAAGCCAGATTCCCTTACGTTCCAATGATTAACAACTCCAGTGATTTGCATAACAATGTAAAAAAAAAGTCTGTAAAATTGAGTACGACTCATTAAACTAGTGTCCCACAACCTTTGGGGCACCAAGGACCAGTTCTGTGGAGAAAGGTTTTTCTGTGGATCGGAAGGGATGTGTTTTCGTGTGCTGCCTGTATCCCATGGATGGGGCTTCGCTTGTTTGCACGGCCTGGTTGCTGGTGTGCTGTGGATCGGTGCTGGTCCACAGACTGGGGATCGGGGACCCCTGTATTAAACAACCACCTTGCTTAGCGATGGAAATTCTGGTCCCAGTTGTGGTCATAAGTGGAGGGCTACTTGTGCCTAACTTACATCTCCACAATAAAATGCACTATGACATTCTGGTGAGAAGGCATGCACAAGGAGACATGGGAACACAAAAGCGCTGTGGCACTTTTTTGAAGCTGCAAAGGTTGATGGGTTTGTCCAATAAAAGCAGGTTTAGATTGGTCCAAAAGCTTTTCTTCTATAAGACTGAAACTTACATACCTGGCCCCAGGTTTCCCATTTGGATCTCTTCCCGAGAAGATTTCTTGTCTAAATAGAAAATAAGATCAGAATAGTTAAAGAGCACAGAAATTCTCCTGAACTGTAGATATAGGGTTTCTTTAAAAATGTTTAAATTGTGTATTTAAAGTATTAAGTAGAAATAGTGCAAGATTCTGGCTCATTTGGAATCTTTTGGTCAACTTCTACAGTATAGATCTGAGAGTGTATATAATATTATAATAATCGAGCTGGAACTACACGGCTATTGTTCCTACTCTTTTCCTTGGTAAATACGTTTAGTAATACTTGAGTACAACTTAAGAAGTTAAAACTTTTAGATGAACCCTTAAGGCAAATTTTGTTATCTCTAATAGGCTGCATATTATTTTCCATAATCCCCTTTTTTCATCACACTAAAAATGCTGAACTACCATTAGAGGGCACTGCTCTTTGGCAATGATTATCAGTTTTAATTGACTTTTCTGTTCGGTCTGCAATATAAACTATCTTGATTCTTTTTTTAAAAAAAACAATCATATATTCCATATGTACATAATTTACTTTTTGACCAGTGAAGCTTTCATCTCAACTCCTGGTACTACAATAACTCTTTAAAAAAAATTACCCAGTATACAATTTAAAAACAATAATCAAGAAACTGTAACATCACAGAAGGGTGGAAAATTAAGATTATCTGGGAGAGGGGGTCTAAAGGAATTTCCCCACATAAACTGCTCCTATTATCTTTAAGAGCCTGGATTATCTGTTGTAATTTGACAGATTACAGACCAGACAAAAGACTCAGGTGATTGGATTGCACTAACAACTCCTTCTTCCTTCAGGCTATCTAATCTTAAATCTCTTCAAACCACTGGCCCCTAAGGGCTCCAGAAGAACTCACTGCTAGAATAGAATTGAATTGGCCTCAAACAGCAAGTGTTCATTATGGTCCTAAGCAGGAGAGCAAAGAGAAAGAATAGTCTTCAACTTAGAGTCACAAGTGAGCCCAAAATTTCTGTTGCTAAGCGAAACAGTGGCTTTTGCCTCATTTTACGACCTTTCTTGCCACAGTTAAGTGCAGTCTTTAAGTTAGTAATGTGTATGTTAAGTGAATCTGGCTCCCCCCCCCATTGACTTTGCTCGTCAGAAGGTCGCAAAAGGGGATTACATGACCCTGAGACACTGCAACTGTCATAAATACATGCCAGTTGCCAAGGGTCCAAATTCTGAACACATGACTCTGTGGGGGTGCTGCGATGGTCCTAATATTTAGAACTAATAAGAGACTTCATGTGAAAAAGGAACCAAATGCCCATATGTCACACTCTGTTTAAAAGATACTGAATCAGAATTGTGCCATGAAAGTATCATCAATAGTACTGGAACAGTTCTGTGAGGCTCATAAAACAATGGCTGCAATACATGAACAATGCTTTAGAAAGTGCTGCTGCTATACCCCAGTTTGTGTTGATAGCACAACACAGACTGGGGCTCAAGAAATTTTAGGTGAGCGTCTGATTTCCTTAGCCTCGGGGAGACTTTGTTCTGATTAAGTGCAGTGCTGCCAATTAATGTACATTAAGCTGAACTAAAGGTGACAAGTCTTGTTTAATTCCACTGCATGGAACCACACACCCCAAAAACATCCAAACCTGGGCTTCTTTCTTAGCACACATAAATACTACACAGCCAAAATACCACCTTTCAATATTTACCTTTTTGATTTTTATCAATGAGGGGCAAGGTGCTATCATCAAAGGAGTTGCCACCCTGGCTTTTAGAGGTGTTGTTCAAATTTACCTGTGGGAAAAATAAGTGGAAATGTTCCATACATTTTATAATGTCATGAAAAACTTATTCTGTCCTTGGCATGATCTGGTGCCAAGCAGCTCTTGGAAACTTCGTGATTCTGTGGGTTTGTGCGCACACACCTATAAATCCAAAGTATACTCTAAAGCAGGGGTGTGCAACGTTGTAACTTTAAGACTTGTGAACTTCAACTCCCAGAATTCCCTAGCCAGTCATACTGGCTGGGAAACTCTTATTCTAAGAGTTGAAGTTCACAAGTTCTGAAAGTTGCCAAGATTGGACACTCTTGGCTGTTGAGTGAAAGCAAAACCACAAAAACAAGCTTTTGCCAATGATGGATGCAGCTATGTTCTGCAAATTGCATTTTCAACTGATGGCACGAATGCAACACTTTTCACCTTCCTTCTTTGGAGCAGTGCAACCATCAGCATATGAGACTGGAGTGGGAAGATCTAGGTTTCAAGTCCCATTCAGCAATAACCCTTAAGGAATCTCAGTCTAATCACTTCACAGAAATTACCTTGAGGGCAAGAGATAGGAACATACTGTAGATACTGCCTGAGATAGGACAGAACAATAATAAAGGTGCCTTAACTTGGGTTTAAGCTATCATGCATCTTACATAGCACATGGTTAAAAAAAAAAGAGTCCCTGCAGGTTTTACTCCACTAGTCATTGATGGGCAATGTTCATCTCCATTTCAAGGCCATTGAGCTGGACATTTCTGCAGTCATGTGGCCAGCATGCTGTCACAGAGCATTGTTACTGTCCGTTCAACATCTGCATGTTTTGAATTGCTAGGTTGGCAGGAGCAAAGATGGAAGCTCACCCCGTCGCATGCCACTTGGGTCTTGAACCTGGGTTGCTGGCATTCCAGACAACAAGACCAGCGTCTTAATCACTGAACCACCACGCTGCCCATAGCATATGAAAGCTATACGTAAATGATTGTATGTGAATAAAACTGTAGCTTTCAGACGCAGCAAGATCCCTCTTTCCCAGTCTTTCCACAACCCCATTTCAGCCCCCAGATACCTGGAAGTCAGATTTCTTCCAGCCTTCCTTCTCTAAGGGTTTCCGCAATTCTTTGTACCCCCATATGGTCTGCAGCACAAGAGCAGCGGCTCTGACTTCTCTTTCTGATCGGTTCCTAGCACAAAAAAAAAAGCAAAATATATTATAAAAATCTAAAATAAGGGCTCCCGTGCACTCACAAATGTTCCAGACAATTGCTCTCCACAAGGAGACCACAAGACACCAGTTTCTGGCACATTTTGGGAACCAGGAGACGAGCGAATAGTCAATTGCTCAAACCACAGACAGTACCTTTGAAAGGGAACTGAGTACGCCCTTCACTTGTGGTAATTCTTGCTAACTGTTTTTCAGATGTTAGGAATCTGCACTGACCAATATTATAGCACTGGGTGAATTTCCCTCAATCCTTAGCAAAGTAAGTTTTAAACACAAGAGTAAGTACTTTAACAAAATAAAAAATAAGAGAGGGGGGAATAAACAACAAAGGGGTGATTAAACTTTGATTTTAGAAAGTTACAAATGGATTAAAGGTCCACGCAAATTTTGGGAGAAAACATGACGTTATTTGAAGGGACTAAAGATCAAGTCTGCTAAAAGTAAAAGGAAGGAATAAAAGTTGCTTTATTTGATCAAGGTTAAAATTGTTATGGCCTCTCTAGTAATCCTTAATGGACCTTTGCTGACATTGGAACTTAAATGATGAAAATGTAAGGATTTATTTTATGAGATGATAAGTTATTAAATGTGTGCGCATTTGTAACAATGGGGGGGAGGTTTTGGTTTTATCATTTTGTTATTTTTCTTTTCCATTTTTCTCTTTTTTTTCTTTTTTTCTTTTCTGTGCCTTCTATTTTTTATTCTTTTCTTTTTAAAGTTTGTATTAGTTTTTATTATTGTAATTTTTAATAAATTTACTCTAATTTTTTAAAAAACAAAATCTAAAATGCTCATTCAGAGCTTGCTCTGCTCCTCCCCCTTGCCCAAAACTTCACCCACCCTGATTTGTTGATGAGCACCAGTTTCTCAATGCCTTGTGTTTCCCGCAGTTTCTTGGCTGCTTCAAGATTGTCGCCGATGACCTCATTGATGGTGTTCAGCACAGAGACCACCGTGTCTTCAGGGAGGTTCCTTGCCTGTGACTGCTGTCCTCCTGGAAGATTTTTCACCAAACTGGGAATGGCATGTTTACCTATGAGTGGGATGACATCAGAGCCACAATGAGGAGAAAGAAACATAAGCGAGAGTGGCCAGGCAGAAACACCGTCAGTGCCTCCATCCTGCAGACTGTATGTGAGGATTTCCTGGAAGGTCACAAGTGCAATATTGGAAGGGCTGCAGATGGTAACACATAATCAGAATAATGGCGTACAATGATAGGAGAAACAGATGAGATCCAAGACTTATATTATGCAACAGAAAAGGAGAAAAGAAACAAACAATATAATTGCACATGAATCCATTATAATGAAAGAAACTGTTAAATACAGTATATAGAAGGAACTGCTGTTCTAACACTAAAAAGGTACAGGAAACGGAAGCCTTTCTCTCATTGCACTCCAGAGAATGGACCATAAAAAGATTGCTCCTCCAGAATACAAACTAAGATGTGTCTTTTCTGCGTCAGAAAAATGATAGCTATATAATGATTTGTAGTTTCGCAAAAAGCTAGTGTTTTTAATCTAGGATAACATAGAAAAAGTAAAAGTGTCAAACCCACATTTTCAAAACTTATTTTTGGGATGAGATAGGAAGAGAATTCAAAGTTTGGAAGTATATCAAGCAGAGATACTATTTAATTCAGTAGGATTTTAGGCCAGGGATCAGATTCTAGTAATCTTGCAGATATTTCTCAACTACAAATTCCAGCAGTCTCATTAAACTTCAGCAATATCTGGCAGGACCATTAATTCCCTTCCCTTGCTTTCAACTTCACAAAATTCCAGTGATTAGTGATAAACAAGTTCCTTCTCTTTAAAGCAGTGGCCCCCAACCTCTGGGGCACCAAGGACCTGTTCCATGGAGGAAGGATTTTCTGCGATCTGGAGGGGGCCTGGGTTTGCATGCTGCCTGCATACTTGTGAATGGGGCTTGGCTTGTTTGCACGGCCCAGTTGCTGGCATGCCGCGGACCAGTGTAGATCCAGGGGTTGGGGACTCCTGCTTTAAAGGACACACTGTCCACCCTCCTATATGAGGTAAGGAATCTCCGCACTGCAAAGGCTGAGGGTGCTTCTCCTGGAGGCAGAGGATGCAGAGGAGGAAATCCAAGCTTTGTACTGGCCCTGCCTTGTCATCCAATTCTGATGCTGATTGGGAAGTAGCACAGAGCCTTTTATTTGGCAATTGGTAGTCTGGTAGGACTGAATAAGAATACATTATGACTGCTGTGGTATTTTTTCCTTAAATGATACAGTCCCCTGCAGTAGAGATCTTCTCCTTCTTTTCTTTCCCCTTACCAATCAGCTCTTTGTTACGGTAATCCACTGCCAGGTTGCGCAAGGCTCCGGATGCAGCTTTCACCACACGCTCACTGTCATGGGTCAGATGGTCCGCGATGGCGGAGAGACCTTTCTCCTGGCGCAGTGCAGAGCGGATGCATCTCCCATACTGTAAGGAAGAACAGTAACACTCAGCTCAGAATCTGAGTTACAAAGCTGCTGGCTATGTCATTCAAACTGCTTCCCAACCTTGTGCCCATTCTCTGGAACTAGAATTCATATGGAGGGTAATAAACTGGTGAAGGCTGTTCTCAAGCATATTTTCCGGTATTATATTTACATCAATCAATGTCAGTCTTTTTTTTAAAAAAATGAGATTAATTCTATCAAGAAAATCCGTTGACAACTCAAATACTGCCACTGAATATATTTTTTGTGACCAGTTTATCTGGTCATGACTGGCACATTTTTACCACAATGCTGACTTCGCTATTCTTCCCTATTCCCTACTCATCATCATTAGAGGCCAAAACCCACACAGGCAACATCTTTAGTCTCCAACTGAACTCTCAGTTAAAGAGCTTCGAATGATAAACTTCTGCCCTATGAAAATAGCAGGGTTGATTTCTGACTTCTTGCAAGCTGCTACTCTTTAAAACTGGACCAGCTAACCAAGAGAACAAAATTGCGTATGTGCTGTTCAAATTTCGGAAAGGGGGTTACCACAAGAATGCTCATTGGATTTTTTGCAAGTTAGAATCTCTAATCTATAGATTCTCTTACAAGTCAACATATAATTGCCTGCATCCCACCAACTTGGAGCCACATGCAATGCAACGACATTCACTCAGAATGCCACATCAGGTAATCTTTTATACTTAAAAGATATGGTAGATGAAAGAAGAATAAGAACAAAAGGTGTACGGGAAGGGGGGTTAGTGGTGAAGGGGGAAGGACAAATGGCTCATTTCTCTGTTCCCTCTTAATCTGTCCATAGTTGCTTTTCTTCCATAAAGGTCTTATAGAGAGGGAATTCTGTTTTCATTGCTTCCCTAAGCAGAAGGCTTACAAGTTGAGCTTTAAACTTTGACCATAGTTTCCCACAAAACTCAAAAACTTTTAAGAGAAACTGCAAGTGCAAATGCTGGAGTAGGTCCAGCCTCCTTCTGCCAGACAATTCTTTGGAGTAAATGGCGAGAGAGAAAGTGAGCATTAACTACCGCCAAATCTTCCATCACATTGAAAGGGGCTCAGTAGTTAAGAGAAGCAGTCTCTGATTGTTGTTGTTGTTGTTGTTGTTGTTGTTGTTGTTGTTGTTGTTGTTATTATTATGGTTTGCCACAGTCAGCCAGATGTTTAGACTGGATTTGGCATTTTTGTCTACCTGCTGAGTTCTTCTCAAGGACCTATGATAGGCAGATGCAGGTTTGTGTTAATACTATCATCACAGGATGTAAGCTGCTCCGAGTAAAGCTGCCTTCTTCAATGGACTGATGCTCATTTTGTCAATGACAATGGTGTTCAAGTGATGCTCCAAACGTTTTGGAATTGCATCTAAAGTGCCTATTATTATTGGTACTATCTTAATGTTCTTTGGCTACAATCATTCTACTTCTGTTTGTAGGTCTTTATATTTTATGACTTTTTCCAGTTCTTTCTCTTAATACATTTACCTCCTATTTTCTACCATTACAATTTATTTGTTACTACTTTACTTATTTGTACTTTTGCAATACAAAAATATTTGTAATATGCTGCATTTGAATTGTTCAGTTATAACAAGCAGAAAAGCTCACATAAAAGGATCCTTGAGTGTTTCTAGACATTTATTCAGAAGGGAAAGGAACAATGGTGACAATACCAAACCTTTATAGCATTACTGGTGGAAGTGTTCTAACTTTTTGCTTTGCTTTCTTAGGAATGGAGCCACATTGATAGAGAGGTTCAAAATAAGTAGCATATCTGTAGCTGCAAACACTACAGGAGAAGGACTAGATTTTTTTTAAAAGAAAATTTAAATTGAAAGGCAAATTTAATGGAACCAGCCAACCTGAACTTAAAATTCTTGTGATGTTTATACTACAAGGTCATGTCAACATGCTGGACAAAAAATAAATATAAAGCTGGATTAGTCATTACTACACACAATGATTAAGTCATGTCTGTTTCTGGCCTTGGTAGATTAGACACCTTGATTGATTTTACATGTCTAACAGCAGCATCTATGGCTTAGTTTAATACCTCTGGAATGCATGTCCTTCTTGCAGTTGTGCTTTAGCTTATAGGTAGTCCTCGACTTACAATAATTGGGACAGAAATTCCACCACTAAGTGATGCAGTTGCTTGGTGAATCACATCCAATTTTACAACCTTTTTCTGCTACAGTTGTTAAGTGAATCCAGCTTCCTCTATTGACTTTGCTTGTTGGAAGCCAGCTGGGAAGATCGCAAATGGCCATCTCATGACCCTAGCATGTTGCAACTCTTGAAATACATGCCAATTACCTAAACTATGATCCCATGACCGCAGGGACTCTGCAACTATCATTAAGTGCGAGGGCTGGTTGCTAAATAAATGGTTCTAAATCGAGGACTACCTCAACTATTTACTCTTACATAATGACTAAGATGTGTCTGTTTCTGACTTTGGTAAATCAAACACTTTGACTGATTGCACTTAGCATCTATCGAACAGCATCTATGGGCTTAATTTAATGTGACTTTGGGACAGAATGGCCTGCTTGCAGTTGTTTTGAGCTGTGTAGCTTTGTGCCCTCCCCAAATCTCTAACCAATCCGTACAGTTGTGATGAAAAAGCAGCTTCACCATAGGAGGAAGCGGCAAACAAGCTATGGCTATTTTGGAAATCTTCTAGCTTAAGGTCTGATCGCCATTAATCTCCACGGCTGCTTGTCTGTTTCTGCCTTGATGTGATTTATGACTTGGTTTCTTTAAGCTAGGAGGCCACAGTGGCTTGTTCAGTATAGAACATCTTGACTTATAAGATTTGCAAACCCAGCCAAGAAGTCCCTCTTTTTACATTATCTTAATGTAATGCTTTTGTTGGAGCCACTAATTTTAAGGGGAAAGTATATAACTTTCAGCACTGCTTCTCTTTAATGTAGTTACTCACCATCCAGCGGCCAGCACACAGATTCTGGATGGCTCCTGCTGAGGCTTCTATGATAGCTGGGGCTTTGCTCTCCTTTAACAATGAAATATAAATGCGGACAATTTCTGGCTGGAAGAGGAGTTCATAGCCTAGGAGAGGAAAGAGAACCAATTACATATAAATCGGGTCACTTTATGCCTTTCATGTCCTCCTTGGAGACATCTATTAATACAGGGTTTCCCAACCATGAGAACTTTAAGCCGGGTGGACTTCAACTCCCAGTTATCCTGGCTAGGGAAATCTGGGAGTTAAAGTCCACCCGCCTTAAGCTGTCAAGGTTGGGAAACCCTGTATTAAGAGAATCTTCTCAAATCATGGCATTTTCCAACCAGGCTTCCAAAGGTGTCTGGTATCAATACTAGCTCTTTCAAAGTAAGGGTGGGGGAAAGGGGGGGCTTCTTTCTGGCCATCGAGCTTGTTTCAGCAAGTTTTTGTGTGTTGCTTACTCATGCTTTACTTTGTTTTTGTAAATCATGTGGGGAGCCCTGTGGGGAGAATTCTTTTAAACAAATGAGCACACAAGAGAACGGAGGAATCTGTTAAATAGGACCCAATTCAGGATGCTTTTTAATACTTAATCCACTTCCTCTCTCCAGCAGAGAACATGAAACCACTACAACCATTTCTCAAGGGTTCCCCACCATGTTTACACACTGCTGTGGAAGTCAAGACTCAGGATCTCTAGTTTGTGCTGCACATAGAAGAACACTTTCTATTTCCAACTGTAGCAGGGCACAAGTTATCCCCGTCCAATTTTCCATTTTGCTCTGCAATTTATGTTGTGGTGCGTACAAAACTGGATTTATCAGGAAATAATTTTCCGGTTATCAAAAAGTGAGCTCCATGTTTTTGAGATCAAAATTAGAACTTAAGATCTCTTCTTTAACAATTGGGGGGGGGAGACTCCCCTCTCTTTAGTTTATACAGTTTGTACCAACATCAGGGGAGTCTTGTTCAACTCCTTCTACATTGTGCCATAATATTATGTGGAAATGATAGAACAATCCATGATCCTTGTCACAGTGCAGTAAAATAATTCAATTTTAGGTATAAACGTGCTCTATTTAGAATTTAGTTTTTAGTATAAAAATATGATGCAGGACTCCTCTTGCATCTATTTTCCTTCTTCCTTGCAGCTGCACACACAAAGGTTTCATATCTGATCGGCCTGCCTAAGAGTTTTACTGTGCGGCTATCTTTTAATTGGTCTTTGGTCTCCTAATGCCTGAGGCACAGGTCTTCCGTGCCATCATTTTTTATAACATACGTCTACCTGCAAACTATAGGCAGTCCTTAGAGATGCTTACATAAACTCTGTGTTCTGGCCTACTTCTACCAACACTGCTGGAAAGGCAGCACTAGCACTAGCCTATGCCCCAAAATTCTAGTGATGATGGTTGCGGCCCTTTTTCCCAGAATGGATGCCATACAAGTTGCTCTTTTCTTGAGATCTATAAATGTCTCTTCTCCTTTCAGAATCATTGATTTGGATAGTAAGGCATCCTGGCTATATCGGTGCGATATACAACTTGATTGTTACTACTGGGGATTCCTTGAGTAACAAACACTCCTCTTGGTTATTCTGGTGAAGGAGACTTAGAATGAGGCTTAGAGACTGGGAATGGGATCTGAAGATCTGTAGATAGAGAAAAGTTCCATGATTTCTATGCATCCTGCAGAGGCAAATTATTGCCCAAGCTTCGAATCATGGGGTTTAAGCATCGCTGAGGGAGGAGGTCCAAACTGAAAGTCTCTGGCAAGGAGGTACAAACTGCTGAAATTTTTATCCCTCCCCTAAATGAACCCACTGAAGAACAGACCCTAAGCATAACGTATGCCTTATTCCTTGAACTTTGTTGTTCTGGGGATCTGAGATAGAAATCACAGCACTGGGGCCATCAACTTTGTCACTCCATCTTAGGCATCTTTCTTTCCCTCTCTGTTGGCAATGACTCATAAATGGACTCAAACCTTCCAGCTGGCCAATCAGATCATTCTCTAGTACTCCTTTGGACAGCTAAGAGAGAACATTAGTTTTCATCTACTTTTTCTTCTTTAATATTCTTGGCTTCCAAGATGGAGCCAATGGAAAGCCAGTGTTCCTCTAGAAGTCAGAGTATTAAAACTAAAGGGAAGCAGATTGCTCATTAGATAGGAAGAGGCTTTAAGTCTGGGTCTTCTAACCTGAAGAGGTGCAGTCAGCTCTTTCCTTTTAACTCCATCTCCTGTGACTAAGAATATTTCTGCTCTGTTTTATTTCCAGATTTAGCAATGGTTATAGAAATATGGCCCCTGACTTTTTAACTGCTTTGGTCAGCCTACAGTTAGGTAATTTCCTCACACCTATCAACCACACCCTTGTTATTTGAGGTTGTTTATTAAGGTTAGGGGGGGTTATATTTTCATTCAAACCTCCAATAAAACATTTCTCAGCTGTATATGAGTTACCATCTTTGCCTTCCTAAAGCCAAACACGTAAGGACAAATTCATGCAACAAAATCCACATAGGAGATATAGTTAAAGAAGAACAATCAGTTCGCCCAAGAAAAGGAGGACGTTGAAGAAAAATATATATACTCTTGAAATATAGGAAGCTGTCTACATCGCAACATAACTATCTATCAAATTCAACCTTCTACAAATCTTCCAGACATGCTTGAATTAAAAGAATTCCCAGAGAGCATTGCTATAAATGCTGCAGCATGTGTTTTTAAGATGCTAGTTTGGACGTGGCTAATATAACGTGATACTGCCTATTTTGACTGGCAATAGTTCACCAGATCTTGGATAAAGAGCTTTTATCATCAACTAGTGCCTTATCTTAGGAAGGATCATATTCAGGACCTTGTGCAAACAAAGCATGTTTGCTTTCACAGAGCTACTGTTCTTCCAATGGCAAAAGAAGTCATACCTTTTGCAGGGGTTTGTCTTTTGGGAAAATCAACTACATCAGTAGAAGGATCCTCTGTCTGCTTTTTACCTTGAAAAGAAAAAGAACGAGAACATAGCAAAAAGAAATCTTAAGACACAGATGCCCCTCAGTGCCTATAGTCAGACACAAGAAATATAGTTCCAGACTTTTAATTTCTTTTGCCTAAGGAAAAATGCACAAAGGAGAGATTCACACCTACTAAACTATAATTAGAACGCACAAAAAAGATCTGCCTTCACAGGAGCCAGGCTAATGAACTGTCTATTTCTGCACCATCTGTTACAACTGTCAGTAACTCTCTTCAAAAGTCTCTCCTAACATTTTGATCACACACATTTAACAGGAGATGCCAAGAGCGCATTTGAAACTCCATGCATACCAAATATCTGAATATGACCCTTTTCCATTTAATTTAAATTTTCATGTTCAAATGCGCTCTTATAACTAGCAGTTTAACATGCTGAGTAAAATCAGAGCCTCGAGACATGTGGATTTCCAACTTTCAGGAGTCTCATTGATGACCATGCTGGTTATGAAACTCTAGAAACTGAAATCCACATTATCAGGAGACAGTTAGATGTAAAAAGCTGTACTAAATCACCATAAGCCATCTGTTTCTTAGTAAGATGCATGAAACCAGCCAGTGATTTTGTAAACCATAGTTTATAGCTTGATTTGCAATGGCCATCTGTGGCTTATTGAGCAAAGTATAGTGAAGCATGATGTGCAGATCCAAATTTGCTTCTTTCACATTAACTTACAGTCAAAGGTTGTGCAACCCAATGCAAGTTACTGCATTTATCCAAAGGCATCTAAAATGAGTGAGTAAAATGTCGTTGACTAGATGAGATGGCACTCCTCCAGCCTAAAATTTGCTCAAAATGTATACTTGTTTAAGCTAACTTTAAATTTATCTTTAAGGAATGTTGAAAAGATTGCAATAGCAGAAAAACTTGTATGAAGATAGCATGGAGAAAAAGTCAAGTAATAAAAAATTAATCACAGAAGTAAAACAAAATTACTAAGTGGTTCTTTAGTAGTTTTCATGGGCACTGTTCTCCTCTAAAAAAGGAGAGGTTTCACAGGTTATCCGTACACAACCTGTGAATACACACAGAACACGGCAGCCAGGTATATTCTGCTGTTGTAATCAATGTTTATTTCCAAGTCTGTTTTCTGAAACTTCGATTTAATATCTTAGCGGAGAAGTGGCTTTCATGCTGACCTCACCTGATTCACAATTATCCTATTTGGGTGGGGGGTTTCTGGTGGCTCTCCCTAAACGCAGTACAAGCAAAAGAGGAGAAAGAGGGCTTCCTCTCTCCACGAGACAAGCAAAGAGCTTCACAACATTCAACATCGTCCTTGCTTAGGCTTCTGACTGGGTTCAATCACACTGATGAGAGCAGGAGGAAAAACTGTGTTATCACACAAACAGGCATGCCAAAAAATCAAAAAGCCCAACTCACCTCTAGCGAACCACTCATCTTTTGGTGCAGAGAAGGACAGGGAAGAAGGGAGGCAAGAGAGAAGAGATGCCAGCAGGATCACAGCCATTTGGGAAAAAATATAAAGCAAAGAGAAGGGGAAATAGGCCACAAATTAATTGAAGAACCATCCATCACCTGAGCTGAATTACCCAACAAAAATGCTTCCTTAGGCCTTGTGAGATAAAGAACAGGACAGCCAGAAAGTGACCCCAAGATGCTTCCATGGAAAGCAATAGCTTGTCTTATGAAGCCAAGAGTTAGAAGCACTTAAAAGACGACATCCTCTCCCTTCTAGTTCTGCCCTCCCTTTTCTCCACTACTTAGCACAGCCGCAGATACTCAAAAGTTACATACCTTTGCCTTTTTTGGCACCAAAGCAACTGGCTGCATGGGGGCCAGTGTTGTTGGCAGCATTAACGGGGGCTTCCTGATAGCGCTCGGCATGTGGGATTTCACGATGCACCTGATAGGACAGGTTCCTCAGTAGGCAGACACAGTTCTCCACAAGCTGGGGGAAGACAGTTCCTCAAGGTGAGACAAGAAAGCCACAGGAGCTCAAATGCTTCCTAGCCTAACCAGACCTTTTCAGTCTTAATGATTTAATTGTATTTTACTCAATTTAAATTTTTTGAAGCTGTTAACTAGGTAAAGTGGCCCTCTGGGCAGAAAAGCGGAGATCAAAATATACAAAACTGGGTTGCTGAATGTTGTGGGGGTGTTTATACATTCCCTGCTTAAAGGAACACTGTCAAAGGCACAGATCTAGGTGCTGAGTCAGAAGACAAACACATACACAGGAGAGAGGTGGGAACTTCTATCAGAAGGAAAAATGTCCTGACAAGAAGAACCGGTCTCATTTGGTTCTTCTTTGCCATTTCTACTCAGGTTCGATCTGAAGATTAAGTCAGACTCACTAGAACAGGAATTCTTTCAAGAATTTTAGATTATGTTATTGTTATTTTAATATTTTTAATGCTACTCTTCAAAACAGTTTTCTCAGGTGGGTTACAACAACCTCCAAAATTCCTAATCACAAGCTATGTGATTGGAGTATACAGACAATGTTCTTTGACTTTAGAACACTAAGATTCAAACTATAAACAACTTGGTTGCCTGCTGTATAATAACTCACTGCCACAAATGGAGGATGGTTTTATTAAGCTGCACATCCCTGAGGAGTCCTAGAAAGTGGCAGAAGAAATGGGATTGAAAATAGGAAGAAAATATATGCACGCTGAGGGGAAATGATGCTCTAACTTTTGTTTCTAAATCACCCAATTAAAGGTGAAATTTAAATATTATTCTTCAATCCCTGTAAGATGAAACTTCAAATCGCTAGCTGTATATGATTTCTTTCTTTGCTCAGAAAAGGTTAATCCAAATAGAATTCACGGAGCATGAGGTAGAATAAAAGCCCAACTGCGTATATTCCACTGATCTCCAAAAATGAACTGCAGAGGGAAGCTTGTGTGCATTTCCCCTTCCTCTTTACCTTGCTGTCTAAATCTTTCTGGCCAATCTCTGCTTGGACAATGCATAAAAGTGCATCCACTAGCCCATCACACTCCCGCAGCTTTCGACGGGCTTCACTCCTCTCCGAGCTGACATTCCTATAAAAACAAGAAAATCTTTTAGAAGGATGTAGATACCAGCAGATTGTGCTGTACGGCTTTTAAAATATGTCAGCTTTAAGTTAATTTAACCCAACCTCTACTCTCATCATGTTGTGACTAGGTTCACACAACGCATTACAGCATTATTTGACCAACCCTGCTGTGCTTCATTTCATACAGCATGCCAAGCATTAAACGCTACATTACAAATTACCAGGTTAATACTAGGTGGTAAGCCAAACAAATCACACTGAAGCTTAGCACAATCTGTGAAATCTAATTCATGTGGGAGTTTGGGTGGAGAATTTCAAGGCTCTATTCTGAACATCTAAATTCAGCAACCGAGAATGTTGATTTTGCCAATTATATTTACATTTATGTATTTATAAAATTTATTGGCTCCTCATCTTACCTCAGGACAATTCTATTTTCTTTGATAAAAATTCTGAAACTACTAGCAGCTCCTTTTTGCTCATTCTGGAAAGCCCCCCCTCTGATTCCCAGTTTTGATTATGTGGACAGGCACCATAATTTACTGTCCAGAGTTATAAAGCCAACCCAAGGTTACTGCATATCAGGCAAGTCAGGAGCACCAAGTCACTGAAGATATTCTTTCGTGGCCAGTGCTGTAGATCTCTTTCCCAACCAGATTATTCTAAGAAACTGCACCTGCCACCAAATGGCCTTTCCCAGAAGGCAAATCCTCAAGCTACAGCATCATTGGATGATATTTTTTAGTTTGAATGCTGCTCTTCAGAGAACTATCAGGTCCGTATAGTAATAGCATAAATCTAGCTCACCTAAGGCAGCCAATGGTGTTGGTGAGCACCGATTCCCACTCTATATGGCGGGGCTTGGAGTCTTCACTGGGCTCCGGCTCCCATCCAGAGTGTGGGATGATAACCTCATCCGTGAGGGCATGTAAGGCATTATCCACAATGGCCATTTTTATTGAGTCATGAGAGGACAGGTTCCAGAGTGTCCCTGTGGTGGAGAATATAACGTTACTCAAAACGTACCTGTGTGCCAGAAAGGCCTTTACATCTCTAGCCATTCTCTGTGGGCAATGCCGGCAATGGTTACCTGTAATGACTTCAGTGAGGTCCATGTCACGTGCCTTCCGGAGCAGCCGCACCAAAGCGGGGACACCATCACAATTCTTGATGGCAACCTTGTTGTCCTGGTCTCTGCCATAGGAGATGTTCTTGAGGGCCCCGCAAGCCCCAAAGTGCACCTCTTTCTTGGGATGGTCCAGTAGCCCAACGAGTACAGGGATGCCCTTCTGCTTGCGCACCTCTGTTTTCACCTTGTCGTTTCGGTAGCACAGGTGTTGCAGATAGGCTGCAGCATTGGACTTGACGGCATCCAGACGGAACCCCAGCATAGCTATCACCTCGGGGAGCTCCGGCTGGCGCCAATTGGCTGGAGGCGGGCCTCCTTTCCGCAGGCTGTCCAGACTGGCTAGGCTGCCTCTATCGTGCTGTGCCATTGGGGACCAGTAATACTGGTCTCGAGCCATGTCGTCCACAAGCATGTCTTCATAACTCCTGCAAAGAGAAAAGAAAGTAAGCGGCCAGGTGAACCATCTCTTATCAAACCATGCTGCAATGCCACAGAGAGGAGCTGCACTCACTCCCTAATGAGGAGACCTTCGCAATCAGAATTAGAAAAGAGGCACTCCCTGGGGAGCCTCAGGCACCATCCTCTCTCATCACTAGAGATGAACTGTATTTGGATCCAAAGATGCTTTGGATCTGAATTGGGCACATGTGTATAACTGTTAAAAGGTAAAGGTTCCCGTAGCTGATTCTAGGGGGCAGTGCTCATCTCTATTTCTAAGTCGAAGAGCCAGCGCTGTGCGGAAACGTCCCCGTGGTCATGTGGCTGGCATGACTAGACACCAAAGGCGCACGGAGCGCTGTGACCTTCCCACCCAAGCGGTCCCTATTTTTCTACTTGCATTTTTACATGCTTTAGAATTGCTAGGTTGGCAGAAGAAGAAAAATATATCACTGTTGGTAGCTCCTTAAAGGCCCCTTGCCTCTTCCAGAATGGTCACATTGCCTTGGGAAAATACCAATCAGCATTTAAGAGGTGATGACAGGGCACTGTGAACTCAAATTCCTGTTTTCCTAAGCCTGCAAGAAATGCTGCCCGATATGCTACAAAGCATGGGAGGATCTAATGCTAATGCTGTTGCAAGTACGAGCCCAGAAAAAAAGGTATGGTTCCTTTAGGGGGTTGTTGCCAGATAGAGTGAGGATGATGTCCACCCACTACATGCTGCACCTTTAGGTCTGAATAGTACACATCTCTACTCATTACTAATACTGCTACTTCATCCACTCTAAAATCAAGAACATTCCTAAAAGATTATGCCCCGATAGCTACCTTCCCAGAAGCATTTCTCATGCGTGGATCATGTGGCAGCAAAGACATCCGGCATGAACTTCCCTCCCAGTCCTGGCAGAATACAGGAGAGCAAACAGGTGCTCTTCAACTTGCCTCATTGCCCAAGAAGATGCAGAGGGAAATGATCTAGGACAGGGGTGGCGAATCTATGGCACGTGTGCCAGAGGTGGCACTCAGAACCCTCTCTGTGGGCACGAGCGCCGTCGCCCCAGAACAGAGTTCTTTATAAGAAAGCCAGAGGAATGCAGGACTCCCCTCCCACTCTCCATGCACGCCTGAGGACATTTCTGACATCACCCGCCCCTCTGCCCAGCAGCTCAATGGGAGCGCTTCCTCCTTTCCCTGTCTGAGATAAGGCGGGCAGCTCAAATGTAGCACAGATTCTGTGGCAAAGGTGAGAGAGGAGAGGAGCTAGTTTGAAGGGGAGCATAGCTCACAGCAGGCCACAGAAGCTGAGGTAGGTTGCCGGGCACAGGGCGGTGTGTGTGTGGGGGCATCGACGGCCACAGGGGAGTGCGGGGGGGTCACTGATGTGTCCGGGGGGTTGCCAATAGCCACAGGGGGTGCGTGTTGCCGTGTTGGCATTTTGCAATAAATAAGTGGCTTTTGGGTTGCAGTTTGGGCACTCGGTCTCTAAAAGGTTCGCCATCACTGGCCTAAGAGTTGGCTTGACTGCATAGGTAGCCAAGCTAGGTCTAGGAAAAAAATTAAAAATTAATCAAATTAAAGTTGTCAACAGAGTTTTTGTTCTGAGCAAACGCCATCCTAATTCGACCACTAGAGGGCACGTTGCCCAACCACAGTACTTTCAACACACCATCCCGCCTATTCACCACTGCTCCACAATTACTCAGAAGCTATTCACAAAGCCTTCTTGTCAGTCAGGCCTTTCACACTGCAATACTTCTTTGTTGTGCAATCGAGTCAGGTAGGTGAAGTTAGATGACATTTGAAGGACACAGGGTTTTTATGTGACACAATCGAAGTGTGAATAATAACGTATAAGAACATTTTAGAGGCGCACCAGCAGACTTTACTTAAGTGCTCTAAAAATTGTTAAGTGCCTCTCACTTAAGATCTCACACCTATTAGACTGCATGTCTCACATTTAATATTGGGGAATAAGGCAGGGCAATGACAACACTAACAGAACAGCTGTAGCTTCGGGATAAGACTCAGCGTGCATTTAATCATTTTCTTCCTTATCACATCCAATTTAATTTCTATACTGTAATTTATAGAAGGCCTCTGCAGGCTGTAGCATTTAAGGCTTCATTCACCCTGCTTTAGAGAGTGATTGCCAAGAAAAAAACAAACCTCGGGAAATGTCACCGAAATAATGCAGAAATTAAGAGTGAGGAGGGAAAGGATGAAGCTGCAAAAGGATGTCATTTTTAAAGAGCTTCAGGGGAAGGAAAAGTTCCTCTCATCGTAATGATGGAATATCGGTAGATATTTCAGCTCCTTTACAGCGGACTCCCTCAAGCAATTTTCTGTGCATATTATCCAGGCAGCCCTCTCACCTACAGGATCCCATTTAAGCCAAGGAGTCAAAGTTCCACACGGACCACAAATCAGCAGATTATGAAAAAAAAGTTTAAATAGAATTAGTGGTGTTGACCAATAAGACTCATTAGAAAAAGAAATGGGATGGGATTTTTTTTTTCTCCCAATGCCATTGTAACTTTTGAATGGTCACTAACCAAGTGGTTGTAAGTTGAGGACTAGTGTCGGTCCACAAATTTAAATGCTCTTGAAGTTTTTAATTTCTTCAAGTATTATACTGTTGGAAACAAAGCTACGCACGGCAGAGCTGTTAAGATCCTGGCCTTTGGAGAGAGGGAATTGTGTGCTTCAAATCAGCTACGTTCTCGCCTTTCTGACTGTACGCATGAAAAGTCGGCCCACCTCCCTCTTGCTCAAACACAGGAGCTGATCGGTGTACACAGCAGCACTTAGCCCCTGGGTGTCTTATCTTCATCTGATTACTCTACATTCTTTTCAAATTAGTTAGGAGCTGCTACTGTGTAAAGCACTGCATGAAGAAAGCCATGCTGATATATTAGGACAAAAGTCTGCCAACTTGATTCTGACTTTTAACAGAATGGACATTTATCCGCCCTAAAACGAAAGAGTTACCTAACTTTTTGCCCAAGCGACAAAAGGCCACACATCAGGTCTGTGTCATTTCACCTGACGGCTCAGCAGCAGAGTCCAGCAATTCCTGAGCTCAGCACCTGTTATTCCTGCCATTTACAGCCCACGCAGAGGCCGCACCAAGGAAATGCGGCTATAGCCGCCCTTCACTCGCCATCTGCCTCAAGTTCAGCATTCATAAACAAGCACTGGGCTGCGGGAGGTGGAGTGCCCCCCCCCACTTTTTTTTTACAGGTTGCTCTGTGACATTTTTTTGAGCTTAGGAGGAGGAACTGTGTGTTGTGCCAGTTGTCTAGAAGAGGACTGGGAAGTCCCGGATCAAACAAAGCACCCTATTTAGCCAGTAGCAGCTGCAACATGAAATGGAAGGATATACCTGCCAATATTTTCATCGTCAGGTTCTGGCTAACGAAACCCTGTGGTCTTTCTTGAAACGGTGAAATTCCTACCCCCCATCTAGGGCTGCAAGTGATTCACACCTTCAAGTTAGTTTTCCCATTATGGACCATAAAAACATTCTTGCTTTTCTTTCAGCATTAGCCACTTTGCTAAAATGGCAGTGACTAGAATGTTTTTTCTCCTCTCCTTTTA
The DNA here is from genome assembly GCA_032468095.1 of Pareas carinatus. Lineage (NCBI taxonomy): Eukaryota > Metazoa > Chordata > Lepidosauria > Squamata > Pareidae > Pareas > Pareas carinatus. Next base: position 291,784 of record JANHFO010003167.1, on the reverse strand, counting down.
TGTTTTAAGGTGGATATATTTCACTAGAAATAAGACTTTATTAGACTTTCATCAGTACGATGATGAGCTCTTATGTCAGTGGCCTTTCGCTACTTGGATTTCTTAAAGAATAACCAAGTAACTTTGCAATACTACTTAAGTTGCAAAATTGAAATGAATATCATTTAAAAAATTATGAAGGGATCATCTGCCACCAATGTGTGATAAGCCACAATACATAACTGCCTACACCAAAGCTGTACCTCTTAAAAACACAAAAGTATTGTAATACCAAAGCCATCTGCACCAACGGTTTATTACATTGCACATATTCTTCAGCAATTTTCAGAAAGGTTGCACTTTCTTTGGTAAGACATCCCATGTTATTTAGGGAAAATATAAGAGGATTCCAGATGGGTGATGTCATGTGAACTTTTTTTGTAATTCAACAATAAATTGTCTGGAATAAGTTTGCCTCTTGATCTTTGGTTGAAAAATGTCCAAGTATTCTGTCATAAGATAAGCTAAAGAAAATAAATAACTTTGTTCTACCCTGCTAATTTTTCTTGACAGCACAAGGAACTGCCTTATACTACATCAAACCATTTGGCCTGCCTAGTTCAGTATAGCTGATTTGCAAATGCTCTGCGAGGGGTTCTAAAGTATCGCTTCAGAATAGTACCATATTTTTCGCTCCATAAGACGCACTTTCCCCCCACCCAAAAAAAGTGGGGGGGGGAAGTGTGTGC
>JANHFO010003167.1:279933-290956 GCA_032468095.1 Pareas carinatus | reverse complement strand
CCCCCCCCCCCCCCCCCCCCCCCCCCCCCCCCCCCCCCCCCCCAGAGGCAGGCAAGCATGCACACAGACATAGAAAGCTCCAGTCTGGATAATAAGGGAGAAGCCAGAGACAAAGAGCCAGCTGCAAGAAATACTCAGATTCCAAAGATCTCTGAGCTCTTTATCTGTCTGTACACAGCAGGGTGGTTTCACAACTGGTGGCTAGAGGTCAAAATCCAGATACTCTTATTATGTAGATTCTATTGGAACAATTTTTATACCAGTGTCACAGGTAACAAAAAAAACCCGCTTTTGTATTATAATAAAGACTCGCACGTTGTTTAATCATTGACTCTGGTCAAACTAAATGGACAGCATCATTAGTATCCGTTACAATAGAGAGTTCCTTCCTACCCCTTTGTTTTGAGACATTTTTAATTGGTTAAATTATGTCCCACCTGTTCCAACAAATAGCACTCAAGGCAGATATTCATAAAATGCAACTGTTAAGAATAAAAGGCAGACGGCAAAAGAAACCCTCCAATGAGGAAGTTTGAAAAACAAGTTCAAGAGCCTATGATGAAATGAGACAGGACTGTAGCCTAGTCTAAGCCAACATGTTTCTGCTTGTTTACAAAAAGGTCACCAGAAAAGAAGCCAAAGGAGCACCTTCTATTAATACTATCAAAAATGTCAGGGGAAAGGAAAAAGGAAAGGCACCCCTTTCAATAAAATCTAAGCTAATTTGCAGGGGAGAGCCGTCTTTTAGACACTGGCTCCCAAGTCACATAAAACTTTATAGGTCGTAACCAGCTATTGAAATTATTGTGATGGAATCACATGCTTCGTATAATGTTTGGCCGTTTGGTTGGAGAATTCTCAGCCAACAGAAGATTTGAACACTTTTCAGGGACAGACTCAAGTAGCAGCTCACAGTTGTTCAAACAAGATGTAATTTTGGGTTACAATGCTCATGCAACATCTTCAGGAAAGTGTGCAACATTATGCACTAGCTAGAGTGCAAAAGCACTTGTCCTGACCAATTAAACAAACATCCATAGCAAAGTAGGATATATTTAAACTGCAACTTAGGTTTAAAGGTAATGCAATGCCACCCAGGACAAACTACGCCCTGGTCTTTTTTCTACTGAATACCAGCAGTATATTAGATAAAGATTTAATTTGCCAGTTGTTGTTTTATCCTATTTCTTTTTTAATTTGGTCAACTTATGGTCTCATCCAGCCTATCACTACCTACAACTTTTCTAAATTTAGACGGTAAGGGAGAGGCACTTGATAGTCAATTGAAATCGTCCACTGAACTCTAAGCCACCTCTCAGAGTAATTTCCTGTCAACACTCTGTGATCACAATTAAGCCAGTAGCTGTTTAACAATATCCACCCCCACAGCACTATCTCAAAGAATGTCCTTGCCAAATCCATCCCAGCAATTATGCAGTATTCAAAGCTATAAAGAAGTCCAACAGAGCCACTCATGATTGAATTGCATTCTAGGTGTGCGTTGATATACATGCCTACAGATCATGGCTCATGCCATGGCACAAGGAGATGCCAATTCAAATGAAGCAAAGCAATGGTTGAGATTATTCTGTCATCGTCCTATAAAACAAGGCATTTGCCTCTAACACTTTTAAAATGGAGCCAAACCTTTGTTAGACATGGATCTTAGGCCAATTATATCCAGTCAAGTGTTGGGGAGGGCACCAAAGATTATCACACTATTTTCAAGGTATCAGGGCCACCATTAACCACAAAAGAAATAATTACTGACCAAGTGTTCTCAGCATGCAGTTGAGGTTGGACTAGTTATTTAAAAGGTTCCCTTCAACAACATGGTTTTCAGGCTTTAAGACACATGGGAATGACAGGTCCCCCCAGAGGTCACTTCAGCTGTCAACTAATGGAAATTGCTCATCTCTATTTTGTCAGTATCAAGAAAGCATATGATGATGAACAGCAATAACCCTTCTCCTGGACTTCATCAGAAACCAGCCGTTACAAGGTCACTGGTAGCTTGTTATTTTGGGATCTTATCTACTCAATTGAAGCCAGAGAGATTCCAGATTCCTTACAGAGGTCCTTGCTGGATGTGGCTGCTCTCCTCGCCAAGAGAGTGATTGGGAAATTCAGGACAGTCTTTGCTACTGTAATTGCTTCACAGCTGCTTCATATGTTCTTTGGCATCAGCTTTAATGAATGATGCCAACCTTCAGTTAAAGAAAGGAAGATCATGAAGTTTCTCTGCAGAAAATCAGGGCCAAAATAGATGGGATTTGGGCTATCTGTGATTAGAATCAACCACATAAGTGCATAAAGAAACTCAGCTGAGGAAAACTTCAAATTCAGACAAGGGTTATAAGAATGAGAAGGAGGAAGAAGATAATGTTTTTTACTTTCCAGAACTCTTCATTGACATTTTAATCCAGAAGATTATTTAGCCACAAGGCTTCATCCTCTCTTCACTTCCAGCACAAAGAAAGGGAAACTGTCAATAACACAGAAAATTTTAAACTCTGAGACTTCTGTTTTGCTGCTTCTCCCCCCCCAAACACACACACACACACACACACCTGAAAAAGTAATTAAGATCTCTTTGCTACCTTGGGGGAAGTCCTTTTGCTTACGGGGTCTTTGGACACCTACTCCAAAGTCCTGCATTGATGCTGTGACACTATTACACACATTGGGGAATCTCATGTGATCCTGACTACCAATCTTCCCTCTTGCGTCTGGTTTTTCTATAAAAAGATTCTAACACTGAGTTAACCAATAATTTGGAAGGGTTTGCAGGTTTTCAATCTCTAATTTACTTTTAAAGTGTGGGTTTTTTTTTAATTGGCTCAAGAATCTTCCTCAACCTGATACTCTCCAGATGCCTTAGTTTACCATAATCTAAACCAGCATGCTCAAATTAAGGGAAATAAACTCCAACACTTTACTGATTTTGAATACTGTACCTGGCAATTATAGCAATGGAGCTAATGGAGAAATGGCAAGCAGACAACAAGACAATTTCATCTACTTCAGATTTCAACTCAGGCATCTAAGGTATGCATACTTTAAGAGACTAAATGCTTCCTTTCAAATGGCAGCAAGTCAGCAAGTATAACAGCAAGTTTGCATGTCTTACATTTATGCAATTTACTGTAGCTGAAGACCATAAACATGAAAAAAGTGGGCAGACTAATCATGGATTAAGAACATTATTAAAATTCAGGACCATACTTGTGAAAAACAGGCAGGCATGGGACATAAACTTCCACAGAGAAGGGAGGGCAGTTTTAATACACAGGAGAGATGGAAGCTGTACTCCATAATTACTACTGCATTGCCCCATTTCAGTAGAAACCACAACCACATCCTCTTTTTTGGAATGTTTAGGCGGAACAACTTGTGCCTCTGGAGTAGATCATGCTAGCAAGTCAGGATAGTGTTTAATTCATTTTTAAAATGGAAATTCATATTCCCAGGATCCTAGAGCAGCTATCAGACCAGTTAAGAATCTAAGTTAAGCAATTTTAGCCAAGAGGGTAAACAGAGATTTCTCATACTGAACACAGATATCAGGATCATTCCATAACTTAGAAAAAGAGGCATAAAAACCTGTGAGTCAATCACATCTATCTTTATGCAGCAAGCAGTAACCCATTGCCAAACCATTGTAACCGTTGCTACAACCCACCCTGTAGCATAGAAGACTTTACCAACAAGAATAGTAGTCATGTTTATCACTACCATATGTACTGGCATATTATTTATACAGCCATGTAGTACTTCCTGCATACACTTGTAATTTTTACAACAACTCCACAAAGTAAACTAGTATTTACTCAGACGAGGGAAGGAGGCAGGGAACGTCTTGGATAAGTGCAGAGCTGAGGTCTAAATCTTGTATCCAAGATTTAGCCACAATCCAGCAAAAGAAAAAAAAATCCAAGCATAAGACAAAACTTAAAAAGCATTTCAAGCATAACTCAACGACCTCTTTCATCATGGCCTGATATTTTCAGCTTTATATGTCTGGATACAGCTGATGGAATGTGTGAGCACATGAAGGATTGTGTGTTATTACATTATTCACTGGACAAAAGTATTTTCTCTTCAATAGCATAAAGGCCTCATAATCAGTGGTAAAGATTAAATTATTAAAGGCACAGAAAAATATTCTATCTTTGTTGGAAAATAGAAATTGGGGGGGGGAATGTAAATGCATGCCATATTTTGCTATTTTAAGAACAAAGAGTGCAATGTGTTTATGGCGATTAAAATAACTCATGTTTGTTAAATTTGTTAAATTTAAAAGTACAGCTTAGTCAGAAACTACACTTTGTTGCTGAATTTACAATAAGATTTAATATTTCTCAAAGATGAAACCGTAAACTGCAGAAGTCTAAGAAATACTTAATTTTTGACAAGTTAGCAAAACAAAGTTGTCAAAAGTTGTCAACATGATAATAAAATAGAGCTATACAGTCTGACCCTAGACTATGTCCCCACTTTCATCTAACCACAGAACAAACATGTCCTGACAATGTTTTCTGCCATAACCCCATGAGTCATTTTGCTTCCAATACATATGTGAGGCACCTAAAGTCATCCTCAGCTGTTTTGATGTTAAAGTGGCATTTTCCCCTTTAAACTGACAGCCAACTGCAGCAGTTTTAACCTGTGCTAACCTCATACATTTTGCTATCAATACCAGGCTCTTAACCCCACTTCAGGCTGGTTTGGGAATGACCACCCTCAGGTCTGGTTCCTGGGCACTCTCCTCCAGGGCCATATCCTTTTTGGAAAGCTGAAGGCCAGTACTTTAAACAAGTCTCTCCTGCTTCATCCACCATCTGCCAAAACAGATGGGCTGGTCGGATGAGCTATAAGAGGAGGTGGGTTCGGAAGAGATGGGATTTCCCTCCACTGCTTCCTGGAGGCTATAGTTTGCTAAATCCAACCCTCAAACAAGGCTATGATCAGCTGAGAAGCAGGCTTGTTTTGAATACAAATGTTAAAGTGGTGAAATGGGACAGCTAGCTCTCCCCTCTCACTGCATGTGGGGCTAGGTTGTCAAATAGCAGAGGGGGGGCTTCTTCTGTGAGATGATTTTGTGCTTTTTCAAAAATGGTCTTTGGGGCCTAATCAAAAATAGACCCGCTGATCCCCTAGATAAAAAGTCAGCAGCAGAGAGGTACCTCACAAGCAAGCCTCTGACTGCGCTCTTTGGGAATGTAAAGGGGTCCTGAAATCAAAACATTTGAGAACCACTGTTCTAGAGTAAAATATCCCCACTAAAACCTAACAGGGAAAATATGAATGCAGAAATAAAAGGCAAATATACCAGTATCTGGCCTTATTGCATTCCATATTCTGGAAGAAAGAAATTCATTGAGTCGGGGTGTGTTAACCATGTCCAGAGGTGTTTTTTTTTTGCAGGGGGGAAAATGCTGAGAAAAAACAGGGAAGGGGAAGATTCCCTGTATGTTTAAAAATAGTGTTATACTCACTTAAGATAGTAAAAGTGTCAGCTGCACTGTTTAAGGTTGCAAATTAGGCATTCAGAAGACAAGGATCTCTGATGGAGCAGCATTTGATACAAAGGCATATTAGGAAGCAGACTAGACAGCTCCCTAAAATACAAACTTGGGAGCGGGAAGTTTGCATTCTTTTTGTTACTTGAACCTTTCCTATTACTAGAATCCTCTCTTCCCCACCTGCAGTTTCATGAGGTTTGCCAAACTAGGATTTATCACATTAGCGGGAATGAGACTCAGTTACACAGAACTGTGCCACTGGAACAACTAACCAGCTAAGCATAGTTGTGATTTAATCCTTCCCTGCACGCAAACCTACAAGTGACGGAGCAAGCACATCCCCCTGAAGAATTTTTGATACACAAACAGCATCCAGTTAACATTCATCTATCTATCATACTAAATTTATCCCAGAACTCTCCTGGTTACTTTAGGCATTGTTACTCAGAACGAAATTGCTTTTCAAAGGTAGATTCTTCTCTGTAGCATGGGAGAAATATAAAAACATTGCCTAAGCTAGCTAAAGTATGCTAAACTTATCCTCTTACCTGAGTCTCTGGCGGGAATCGGAAGGTGCCCCAGTCCGCCTCGCTGTCCCATATTCTGGCACTGCACCGTAATCCAGGTCATCATATGCCATGCTGCGCTGGTCATCCTCCAGCCCATAAGGCTCAGCGTGGAAGCGGTTCAGGTCCATGTTGCTTCCCCCTACCCGCACCTGCGGTTGGGGCCCATAGACATCCTGCCTGCTGGGAGCCCTGTAGCCATCCACGGAGGGTCGGTAGCGCTCATCAATCCGGGTGACTCGGGATAGGCTACCATAGCTGTGTTCGCTGCCATGGTAGCTATCTTCATAGGGCCGCCCGTAACTATCTGAGTAGTGATAATTTCGTGGAAGGGTAGCTGTGCCTGGCTGGTTCATGTAGGCACCAGGGCCACCGTTTGTGTTCTTCCTGAAATTTCTATCCATGGTCTGGATGTAGTTGTTGGTAACTGGAGAGCCATCAATAGGTAACCCATCTGGGCCAACTTGCTGCACTGTACGCGTGGTCATGGTCTTCACAACTTTTTTCACCTACAGAATAGTAAGAATGAGCTATTCAGCATCTCCTCGTCACCTCACAGGAGTTCTGAGGGCAAAGCTAGCATCACTGCTCATGCGCTGCAGTGCATTTCATCATTAATTCAACAGGACACTACTCTCTATTTATCTCAAGTCGTCACGTCCTGTATATTCAGTTTCAAATATCTTCTTCTGCAGCATTTCCTATAAAGTTTTCTGATCCCTGAAACTCTTGGGACTACAGGAAAATTAAATCCAACATTTTTCACTCATCAAAAGAACCTACAGAACAGTTTCTGTGGTTGACAAGAGTCCCATTACACATCATACAATGCAAAGAGCACCAAATGCATAACTAGTCAAGAGCTGTTGCAGGATTACATGCTCTGTTCCTCATGACAAATCAAGAACAATTCCAGAATTTCAGATCTGCTACTAATAAGTTTCCTCATACCGATTATCAACTTCATGTCAATATAAATAAGTTAACTCCAACCAGACTGGAAAAGCATAAATAATGTGCCAAAAAGCAACTACCTTGCAGCTTTCTCTGTACTGAATAAACTTTCTATATTACATCTGCATTGATCTTTTGAGATAATAAAATGAATAAATCACCAGGTGAAAACTACTTCGGATCACTATATAGTGCTATATGCTTTTATCTGCTGTTAGAGGTTACTCAATACCACGCATCTGGCAGCCATAAACATCACCTCTTCCCTACAGAAATCCTCCCAGCAGATGGCATAGCACCCTCGCCACTTCTCCCTACACTCTCACCATGGTCTCTGTGCGACGGGTTGTCCCATCATCTGAGGTCTCTACTGAAACAACTGACATGGCACCTTCTGGGTCCTCCTCCATGGTGTATGACTCTTCCACAATTTGTCCTGGATCCTGCATCCTGGGAATGGTGCTATATATGAGGTGACTATGGTCCTAGGAAAATGAGGGGAAAGCCCATCAACCTATTTCTGTGCAAACAATGCTCTAAGAAGTCATTTCTTCCAGGTCAGACACCAGTTGCCAAAAAAACGTTTATGCTCAAGCCTCTGACAGCAATAAATAGTTAAGTAATGTTTGTCTAGAGCCACTATAATAGAAACAAACTCATGCAGAAAGCTCACGCAAATTCAGTCATACATGCCGAAACTCCCTTAAGACTTTAGAACCCTGGTTATAATTTATACTTGTTTTAAAAAAATCTATTAGTCAAGTAGAAAACTAACAAACAAGTATGGAAGATCATGGATTTCCTTTTCATACCTGTAGCCACCAAAATCCCCTAACTTTGGATCTTGCTACGATTCCAACCAATTATCTAAGATTGTCTCCAAACAGCTTCCCAGCTTTCTACAAACTTTCTCAGAAAGAGAGTTTTTAGCTACTTTTCCTACCTGTGGTCCGTTGAGCTTCAATTCTGAGAATTTCTGCCTCTCCAAGTCAGCATTGCCCAAGAAACGGCCGTTCTGCAAAAAAAATAATAGTGATAAATTTGTGGCCAGCATCAGAAAACAAGGAACTGCTGGGGGAGGGGGGGAGACATACACAGAGACAGCGGGAGAGCCATGTATGATAACTGAGCACTTCAGTCTATTACATTGAACCCCACAAAAGGCTACAATCCCAGATATTTAGAAATGAGGCTGTTGTGATTTGAAAGTGACAATATTAGCAAGACAGTGTAGACAGTATCTTAGGTTTACATTTCTCCTTAGGGATAAAGAAACAGGTGTGCATTATCCTATCCATCTATTAAAATCTATAAAATGTGCAAGTTGAAAATGGTACGTTCCAAATTAATAAATACTGAGGCCATGCTGTCACAATCCTTATAGGCCCCAAAAGCTCAGAACAGCAGATGGAAGCACCTTGACAAATAGTTCAGAAAAGAACCCATAGATAAAACCTCTTAAGAAAGGCAATTGTGTCTCCGTCATCTGGTTCAACTTACAGACACTGCCTTCACTGCCCAGAATGAAAAGGAAAAATGCATTTATATTTTTTACAGTAGAGCATTCCTGCTTATCATCTTTATAAATTATGTCTTCCTGCATGCATCCAAAGTAATTTCTACCCGCTATTCGGATGGGAACTCCGTCCTTCTGAGTATGAAAGTTTAAGTGGTATGCAGTATTTATCGTAAGCACAAGTTTAACATCATATGATATTGGCTATTTTCTCATCTGTACACTTTTAAGATAAAAGGGCAGGATTTGAATAGCCAGTAGAAGCCAAAATCCAAGGGAAAAAGCAAGATGAGCTTGGTGCAAAAGCTTAATCAAATTCATTTGATTCTTCACTTTTGGCTGCTGGCAGACACATTTCCTTAGCATGCTTGTTATGGCAGTAGTTTCAGGATCTCATAGTCACATTGCAGGACATTTTATTATCATAATCTTGTACAAATATTGTCATTAAGAGCAAAGAGAGTTTGTTTACTATCTGGCATTCCTTAGTCAGTAAATCTGCTTATTACTCTTTTTGCCAATTTCATCTGTTTAGGGCTCTCTTTTCACAAAAACCATCAAGACATGTTTCAGAATTCACAGGAGCTTGCATTAGACACGGGAAGAGCTATTAAGAAACTTAGGAGTATAAATATATACACATAATATACAGGATGTTTCCAAAAGAGAAAAGGACTCTTGCAATCTAGTGGCTTACTACTAATACCTCCACTGTTGTACTGTGCATCCACGAAATAAATAGTGAGATTTCATTCTCGTCAATACAAGTGCACAGGTAGTCAGTACGATGAATTTAAACCTTAGCCAGTCACTGTGAAATTGTATGAGATCATTATTAATTAATTTCCACACAGGATTGCCTTTAACCAACACAGCTCTATGGCCCTACCCATAATGAATACTGGCAAATACGTTCATCAACACTTAGCTATGCAGACGGCAGAAACATAAAGCTCTTGGACTAAGCTGTGTGGGGCCTTCACAAAGTATTTCCAAAAGAAGCCAAACTACAAAAGTAGCCTTCCAGCAGGAACCACATAATCAGAAGAAGACAAGCATCCCGCTTGAGCACATCACTAGATGTTACCTGATGCCGGCGGGTGAGGGTGCCGTTGGCCATTGTTTGGCTGGCATCCTGTGGGGAGACACGGACGCGCTCCAGCTGTGCAGAGACATGGCGCCGTTCTTCCTCCAGCGCCCGTGTCAGCTTCTCAAACTGCGCCTCCTGCTCTTTGACAGAGGCAAGTATACTGGCAGTCGACTCCACTTCCGAGTCATCCATGGTTTTGAAGGCCCCACACAGGGGGAGAGTGGGTGCAAGGCAGGGAGATGCCACGGGGGATGTGAGAATTGACGACACACCGAAAAGGGGGAGAAGGGGAGAAGGATCCCCTCACTTCAAAGAACACGTTTGGGAGACAAGTAAAGAGAAAGAGAGAAAGACTGATCTTAGATCTGGGAAGAGAGATTAAAAATACTTGAAAGAGGCCAAGTTCCACTTAAATCATCCTCCCCCAAATTAGCAGAGTGAGAAAAACTGCACCCTAACAACCTCTCAAGACAGTAACTGCAACACCTTAATTGGCTCAAGAATACAAATCTGTGTGTGAAGGGAAACCCTATTTACAGGGGTGCCCCTTTAAAAACACAACGGGCATTTTGGATGGTCGAAAGTCCATCCCTCCAGAGTTTTCTTAATTGCAAACCAGATACTGGATAGGATACAAGCATGCTAATAACATTGCAACATTATTTTTTGTATAAGTTGATGCCTTCGTTTTTACATTTTAGGACTTCCTTCTATCTGAATGGCAAATATCAGTGTCATTTTAGAAAGACTATGGACCTTTCTACTTCTGCAGCATAGCACATTTATTTTAGTACATTTACTAAGAATTTGCTCTAGTTAAATGGCTCTTACTTGCTGCCTTCCTAGATTGATTTTTAGGACAGTTTAATGTATAGGGAGGCCATTTTAAAAAGAAGCTTTAGCCAAGATTTCCTTCTCATGAGACCAGTCAACACAATCTTTAGCAAGTCTTGATAATTTTATCTCATTACATTATTTATACTAAAAAGGTCTTCAGAGAAAGTCACCTCAACTTTAAAAACTGTTTTTGGGAATTGCAGCCAGTCTCAACTAAACATACATATTTTACTGTAGCAGCATTTTCATATCTCCTGGCCTGTCTAGGTCCAGCTCATTGTCCCTTGAACAGGAAATTGCATGTCACTTTAGGTTTATGCATTCCTGTCAAGAGGAGAGTAACTTTTACCATTTTAAAAACAGTTCTTGGGAATCAGTTAGCTGACCTATCAACTGCCGTGTTTCCCCGAAAATAAGACATCCTCCGAAAATAAGACCTACCCGCATTTTTGTCTCTCGGGAGGACTATAAGGCACCCCCCGAAAATAAGACCTCCCCGAAAATATTATTTTCGAGGGATGTCTTATTTTCCAGG
>JANHFO010003167.1:258372-271131 GCA_032468095.1 Pareas carinatus | reverse complement strand
GGAGATTGCATTTCCGCCCCAGGCACTTAAAACAGCCCCAAACTGAGCCACAGCAACGCGTGGCCGGGTCAGCTAGTTCATTATATTTCTCCAAAATAGACTTCTCCTTCATGCATCCCCCTTTAACAGTATCCTTTCTCCTAACTTCTTTCCCCATTTTTCTTTGCTTAATCATTCCTATTTTCCTCCAGATCTTTTTTCTACCTTCTACCATGAACTAGTCATTTTTCTCATTTTGCCTATTTTATCTTGGTTTATTTTCCTCTATCTTCCCTTGGAAGTGATGATTAAGTTCTCCTTCTTCATGTTTTCTTTTAACAACGCTGAGTCTTTCTTTCTTAACTTCCAATTTTTGTTCCACATTTGAAGGTGCAAGAATAGAGGTTCTGCCACAAGTGCCAATGAGGATAAGGGAAGTTAGAAAGCAATACCACTAACAGAGAGACTCAACAAGAAAGGAATAGTTTTCCGTTGGGTAATTCCAGAGGGTATTTCGTTTACGTGGAATGGCAATAGACACTATCTTAGTACAGTCTGGAAGACCAAAGAATTCTATAAGAAATATGAAGGACTACTTGAAGAGGAACGGCCAACAGAATCAACAGAGAAATCTAAAGTGAGAGAAGGAGACAACTAGACAAACAAAAAAGCAATGAACAATAAAAGAGATGATAGCAGACAAAAAGTAAGAGATGGTTAAAAAGAATCAAAGCAGGCAAAGACAAGAACAGCCAAACTAAGACTGAATAAAAACGAGGGATAATTTAAGTGGCATAATGTCATGGAATGTGAGTGGTCTCACGAGCCTATAAAAAGATGATGAATATCATCTTATCATATTAATCAAGATGAACAAGGACATCATTTGTATACAAGAAACATACATAAGTAATGCACACTATAAGGTGCTCGAACAACCTAAGTGGGTAAAATTGTACTACACCTCAACAACTAATGGGGGAAAAAAGAGAGTAGCAGTCTATGTAAAAACCCACATAAACTCAAAACTTCTATATAAAGATAATAAAAGAAGTATCCTAATGATACAAATAATCACCAAAAATAAAGACTTTCTTCTAGTATCAATATATGCGTCAAACACAGATAAACAAAGATTTTATGATCTACTCTATAAGAAATTGGCAGAACTGAACTTCCAGAATATATGCTTAATAGGAGATTTAAATTGCATCATCTGAAAACATTATCGAATACTTGTCAATAAATAAACCAAGAAAAATCCAGGATGAATACAAAATAATGTTAAACCAACCAATTACAGACTATGAAATTATACAAGCAACCCAAAAGCAAAAAACAGAAAAAGCTCCAGGCCCTTATGGCATCCCAGTGGAAGTTTATAAAATATTCCAGATCTGTATATTCAACCATTTAAAATAATCTCAAATCTGTTCCTGACGGAAGGGAACTCCCCCTAAAACATGGCTACAAGCGAACATAACTTTACTACATAAAGAAGGGACAGATCCGGAACAAATTACAAATTACAGACCTATATAGTTCCTTAACACGGATTATAAGATTTTTGCAACAATAATGGAAGAAAGACTCAAAACATGGTTAAATAACTATATACACACAGATCAGAATGGCTTTCTGCTTAGAAGACAGCTAAGAAACAACATAAGAACTATCATAAATGCTTTGGAATTTTACGACATGGATCCAAGCAGAAAAGTAGCCTTTGTATTCTTGGACACACAAAAGGCATTTGATAATGTGAACTGGAAATTTATTAAGTTGTATTTACATGATATCGGAGTGGGGGAGAACATGTCAAATGTGGTAAATGGGATATATCAGTAGCAGGAAGCAAAAATCATCATTAATGGGGATAGCATGAACAACATAAACATAAGTAAGGGAATCAGATAGGGTTGTCCACTATCGCCTTTATTATTTATATTAACACTTGAAATTTTAAAACGACAAAGTACGACAAGACAAAACCAAATTACAGGTTTAAAAATAAAAAGTGAGGAATACAAGCTGCAAGCGTTTGAAGATGACTTGGTATTCATTCTGGAAGATCCTACTGAAACGGTCCCCATACTAATAAAAACAATAGAAGATTATGGGAGAGTAGCTGGTCTAAAAATTAACAAACATAAAACAAAGATGATTACCAAAAACAAGACATAAAAACAACAGGATAAGTTTCAGGACAATACAGCCATACAAGTGACTGACAAATTAAAATATCTAGGTATAAACTTGACGGCCAAAGCAATAACATTGAAACAAGATAATTATGATAAGTTACTAGTCCAAACCAAATTAGACTTAACTAGTTGGGAATAATTAAAATTGTCATGGATGGGAAGGATCGCAACTGTGAAAATAAATATCTTATTTATTTTATTTAAAGTATCCCAATTAAGTTAAAGAACCATTTTTTACAGGTTTAAACAAAATAATAGGTTTAAACAAAATAATACATTTGTGTGGGACAGGAAAAAACATAGAATCAAAACAATTAGTATACAAGAAAAAAGGGAAGAATGTGGATTGGGGTTACCTGATTGGAAATTATATTACCAGGGAGCCACACTAACTTGGATAAAAGAATGGATGACACTAAAAATCAGAAGAATTTTAATATTATAAGGGTTCATTTTCAACTAAGGTGGCATGCTTTCCTTGGATATAATAACAACAAAATTCATATTTATTTTAACAACTACATAATAAGGAAAGCATTAATAAATTCATGGGGTAAATTATAGAAACAAATATACCACAAAATTCCAAGTTGGATTTCAATAACAGAAGCCCTCTCATATCCCAATTGGGTGGGTACAAACAAATACTTGACATATAAAGAAGAATGGTTGTTGAAAACCAGAAATCAGTTGAAAGAACAAGAGCTAGAACACACAGAATGGGCATACAGGCAAATGAGCTCATGTTTCAACAATGATTCAAAAAAGTCGAGTACATATAGACACTTTCTAGAATTAGATAAAACACTACTAGATTCTGATGAAAAATTAATTAAAAAACCTATAATTATTTACTGGGAATAAAAATGGGAAGAGAACAGATTAAAGGAAATATATGTAAATGGCAAATGAATATAGGCAGGGAAATAGACTCTGAAGAATGGAGGCAACTGTGGGAACAAAACTACAAGACAACCAAATCAATAGCATACAAAGAAAATACATATAAAATCTTCTACAGATGGCACATGGCACCAGATAGATTGGCTAGAATTTCTAATAAAAACACAAATCAATGCTGGAAATGTAAAGTTGCAACAGGAACATATTATCACATGTGGTGATCTTGTAGTTTTGCGAAAACTACTGGACCAAAATAAGAAATTGGCTTAACAAAATGCTAGATGACCAAATAACTAATAACCCAGAAATATTTTTTACTAGGAATTACAAATCAAAAAATGAACAAACATGAAAGATATCTAGCAATTCATATAATCATGGCAGCAAGAATTGTGTACGCCAAACATTGGAAAGACCCAAACTGCCCAACAGATGAGGAAATCATAACTAAAATTCTAAACTGTGCAGAGATGAGTAATTTGACACTAAAACTTCAAAACAAAGAAAACTCAATATACTATCAGATACGAGATTAAATCTCTGATTGGTTGATAAACATATGGGAACACAGAAACAAATGAGAAGAAGGTTCTAGACAATCCAAGGGAGAGGAAAGAATAATATCAAAGAGGGTTTAAATAGAAAGTCCAATCTCAATAAGAGGTGGAGATATGACTAAGTACGAGGCGGGAAAACAGAAGTAGGAAAAGAGTGAAGATAAAGGAAGAGATGAGGGAAAAGCCAGACAAGGAAAGAAAGAGAAGATTTACATTTAAGACGAAGGATAAAGAAAGTAGAAAGAGGGAGAAGAGGAAGTAGAAGAAGGAGGAGAAAGAGGAAGAAGAAGTAGAAGCAAAGATAGAGGAGGAGGAGGAGGAGCAGCAGCAGCAGCAGCAGCAGCAGCAGCAGGAGGAGGAGGAGGAGGAGGAGGAGAGGAGGATTGAAGGTGTTAAGAGAGAATGGAGAAAATAGAATAAACTACAAAGGGGGTTATGAGGAAGAAGGAGGGAAAAGAGAAGAATTAAGAAAGTACAATTAAACCAAGGTACAGAACATGTTAAAATAAATACCATAGAGATAATTAGGAATATATGCATAAATAGCAGTGTTGATTCATCATGACCAGAATGACCGCTTATGCTTATTACTGTTCTTTCAGCAACTTTTTTATATTCCAGAAGTATCTGATTGGCACTTATGTAGTTGCCTCAAAAGCTACCTCTGATTATGGACTGACAACCATATGTTAAATAACTTGTGCATTTGTACTGTAGTATATTTATAGAGTAGCTAGTTAGCTATTATTTAAATTGATGTGTATGTCCAAAGATAAAGATACAAGTCCTGCAGAGCAGGGAAGTAGAATTGAAAGAATCTTCATAATCACCTGGTTAAAAGGGAACACATTAATTTCTACCAATATATAAATAAATTTTAGACATGACGTGAAAATAGACAAGAAAAGATGGAACTAATCAGATAGCTGAATCTGCCCCTTTTCATTGATCTTAGCTTAAAGTGGGATTGTTGCTTTTAGATTTTATTCTTTTTTTTGCCTGCAATATTTTAACAATGGGTTTTAACAATGATTCTGTTTTTGTCACAGACTTGTTCCCTTCCTTCTTATTGTTTTTTTTAAATATATATATATATATTCACCCTCTGCCCAATTATTTTTGCATAACACACTGTGTCCTCGTTAATTATTTCTCTTGGAATAGAACAATTGCTATCTTTATTTTTATGCTTAATGTATTTACTTAATGGTTGCTTAAATGTGTTGCTTAAAACCCACAGTTGTACATACCGTTTATGCACTAAAAACCTGTCATATATATTTATTTAAATTTCTTGTTGAATGACTCAAATAAAAACTAAACAATTTTTTAAAAAGAAAGTACAATTAAAATCTACAATAAGAAAGAGAGAAGAAGGTAGAGAAGGAAAGGAATAATGGACCAGAGGTAAGGAAGGAAAGAGGGAATAAGACGGAGTGAGTAGAATGTAGAATGAAGGTGAGAAGGAGGTAAAGTAGGGAAGAGAAGATGAGATAGGTACAAGTAAATAATAGAAAAACTGTACAGATTAAGGTCTGAAAGGATAAACACAAGACTAAAACAGCCAAAGAAGACAAGTGAGTCCAAGAGTGGTCAGATTCTACACATTTCAGTATTACAGCAGCTAGGTAACAACCAACAATAAAACCATGGTTTATTTAATTTTGGCGTAAGAAGTTATGTGAATTCCACTATACTACTAGTGGCCACTAACAACAGCAATGTTTACATTTAACCATCATCATAAATGTGCAAATCCCACACCATATTTCTTGATTCTTTCTTGTATCTTCATGATTTATCTCTACCTACCAAATAATAACACTGTTTCTAAAGTTATAAATCCACTGAACCTAATTTCTAAACTGCTAAAATCAGAAGGCAACATTTTCATTTTTGTGGGACAAAGCTGAGAATAAGCAGATGCATCTTGAGAAATCTTAAAGTTACTTAAGTTGAAATTGGCTGATCTAACAGCAGCTCAAAGCTAATAACTTCAAAAGGACAAACATATCACTTGTCATAAACATCTAAACTAAGCATCCAACTGGCTGTCTAAATGATGCCAGAAAAGACAAGCATTCCCTATAGGAAGAAGTTTCACATCAGATACACCATTAATGATTTAGGACAACCATAAGTTATTACATCCTTTCTATTGCAACTTCAAAAATTCAAAGACTGTTTTTTTTTTAAAAAAATGTCATACTTTTATCCTTTTGTGCTGATCAAAAATTCAGTTTTCCAAGTTTGTTCAAAAAATTTTTTTTAGAAAAGAGCCTGTAACATTCAAGGAGCAGATGAGGTTTCAACTACTACCAAAGGTCATTAAGCTAAACTATCACATTCTAATCTATTTAAAATCAAAAGAGCATCTTTTCAAACTAAGAGGTTAAACGATACCACTCCATACACCTGATAAAGAGAGTCATAGTTCACAAGTGGATTAAACCTACCAAAAATGTTAAGATACACCTTCAAAGTACTCCCTCCACAAAAGCAAATGAACAAAGTATATGTAAACCAAGATGAGGACAGAGCAACATCTAAAATATCCCTCTGACATGTTTCTTAAGTGGACCCATGTCTCAATATTTACTGAATTAGCTATCACAAATCCTCCTGTGATGAAAGACAGTTGCTGCTATTCAGCTGCTTTTGACTCTTAATTATGAAGGACATCATTTCATGGGGATTATCAGCCACTGTTTCTTTGAGCTCATACTTATGTCATCAGTATCTGGCCACGGTGTTTCAAAACATCCATAGACATTTTTCAAACCTTTTCTCCAAAGACACTTGCTATTGTAATAGCAATAGCACATAAACGTATAGACCATCCCATAGTGCTTTACAGCACTCTTTGGAAGGTTTACAATTTTTTGCCTATTGCCCCCAACAATCTGGATCCTCATTTTACTGACTTCAGAATAGAAGTCTGAGTCAACCTTGAGCGCCGTCAGGATCGAGCTCCAGGCTGTCGGCAGAGTTTGCCTGCAATACTGCATTCTAACCACTGCGTCACCAAGGTTCCTCTACTGTAACATGCTCAAAATATTTATGCTTTAGCTTTGTTATTACAGCTTTTTTCAAACAGCTTGGTTTACTTCAACTAGTATCAAAGTACTTGTTCTTGCGGTGTTCTCCACAATTTTCTCATGCATTACAACTGACAGGCACAATCTGTTTCTTCATTCAGCCTTTCTGAATGATGTCCATCTTTTATTCTCATGCATACAGTGAGAAAAACCATGGCGCTGACAATTTGAATCTATCTGGTTGATGGGAACTCTCTGCATTTTTCTATTTCATCTAGATGTGTCACAGTATTTTTTTTCCAGGTACCAGATGTCTATTTATTTTGTGGCTACTGTTACCACACTTACAAATTTTAGTTTAGAAAAATAATCTGCATTCAATTGGCGCTGTCCATTGATGTCAGGTTAATTTAATAAAAAAACAATATTGAGCAGCAAACAAGCTTTTGCACTTTCTTTTTTTACCCATTAAGAGATTCCTAGAGGCTTCTTCACTTTCAACCATCAAAGTCTGAGGTTGCCAATGATCCTCCCTGCAATTTCTTCTAGCAATAAAACATGAACGGCTGTTAATGCAGCCTCATTATGGAGCGTGATGTCAATATCTGGCAAGCAAGTGCAACCACCTGTGAGCTTTGTATGGCAACTACATTAAGCCTTCAAGGGGTACTTTGGAATTGTACCTGCTTGCGGGGAAATGGGATTGGAAGAGATAATTTTTACAGCACATAGAAATTAAAACTACATTACAGAAGTTAAGCTAGAAAATTAAAATACTTTCTCAGTTTCCAATACAGTGATGAACAATCACTCAGACCCCTGGACTCTGCCAAATCGGGAAGCAAAATATTAACCATTATTTACTTACTCCAGTCCTAAGAATGAGGCTATTATATTTTCAGTATCAGTTTCCAAGCACAGCGTGGATTAAAAGAGAGCCTTTCCTCCTGGTTTCAGATGCTTTTCTCCAACTTTTCAGCACTGAAGCGGATAAATCACTCTTACATTCAAAACTGAGTGCCTGTTTGGTGCAGTATTAAGGAGCTAAACTAGAAACTAGGAGCCTGGGAGTTCTGGGTGACTGTGATTTTCAGCTAGTCATTTTCTCTCAGACCATTTCCTCTGTCATGGAGGTGTTATGAGGAAAATAAAACCAGGAAGCATTATGTCTACCACCTTCAGTTGTACAAAGGAAAAAATGGTTCAAACAAGAAATATTTGAGCTTTCATCTTAATTCTGTGTCTGACAACTGAAGATAAGATAGAGGCGATTTGACTGCCAATAATAGCAGCAATTCCCCCCTTCCCCTAAATCGTATCAATGTACCATGAAGGGGGACATTTGTCAGCAGATAGAAAGAAAAAAAATTGAGATTTTCTTTGTGGAAAGTAGATCATTAAACTAGGGTCCTTTTTCTGAAAACCTGACCTATCAGGGGTATTGTGACTGTGCAAACTCATTTAACAAGCACTGCTGGTCATATTAGCCATCATTTCCTCTTTATATTTTCAATTATGCATTCCATAGAACTTATTTGTATTTTTTTTCATTAAAGAATAGCTTTTATATGGACACATGCTTTTTACGGATAAGTAAACTAGAAAGTCATTTCCTGGGTTCATTGCCACATACTGAAATTGTCTTTATAGTTCTGTGAGTTGTCCTTTTGTTTTCGGACCTAGAAGAACCACTCCTATTAGCAATTTATAGTTCAAACGTCTTTGGCCTTTCAGCCTGTATCTTCTTCTCACTTCACAGAATCAAAGGGAGAAAATGGAGCAGAAGACATTGTTAGATCATTAGTTCCATTTAATTGACTGCTGGCTATTTCCTACCATGTTTCATTCCAGAAGAGTCAAGTTTCAATATTACAATGTGAAGGTGAATCACAACTTGGATGTGATAGTGATGGATCTGTGCTGTATTCTGTAATCAGAAACAGAATTTATCTTGTCAGGTGTGTCAGGACACACAAGGAATTTGACTTCAATGTACAATTTGTCTTCGGTGTAACCAGGGATGGACAGCATCTTAAATCAGTAGTTTAAAAAGTCCAAATGAAGAAGATACGTGTATAAATGATACATCAGTTTAAGTCATGTTAACAGAGTTAACTTTAATTTAGTACAATGTGCAAACCAACTATCTGTGGTTTAATAAGCTACGATTCAGCAAGTGTGACTCCATCCACTTCTGGCAGCATGCAGTAATCACAGTATCTCACACTCTTCTCTTAATTAACAGAAGTCAAAGTTGTATGTGATGATACAGGGTTCCTCTGTACTTAATGTGTTTCATACTTCAGGATGCAGAATACTCCTCTACCGATCGGTGTAAAGTGTGTGTGTGTTTGAATGTTTAGTGTATATTTTAAAGCTGCTTAACTTGAGATACTGGTTACAAGTAATAGCAACTTTAGTTCAGTTTCACAAGCAGTCTGCAGGCCAGAACGCATTTCTACTCTTATTTAAAACACAATATTCACCAAGACTGAAGATTTGAGCTTTCAAAACACTAAGCTGGACTTTTTCAAACCATCTCAATGAGCAGGATAGGTTCTATTCACCTGTTTCTCATCCTGAGCTTTATTTCCAAGGATCCACATTGATTTCTGCCTTTATTTAGCAGGAAGATGAGAAAGAGGGAAAAAAACCTGAAGTGATAGCTTTGTTTGCATCTTTGTTTGGACTTTGAACACAGCCACTCCCTATATAAGCAAGCTTCTATCCCTGCAATAATGATAAGGAGACCACAGGTCTTTGCAGGCAGCCACAGTCCTTTCCAACAACTTTTTTTTTTAAAAAAAATCTTAGTAGACAGTGAGACTTCATCAAAAAAACCTAGGCTGAATGCAGGGTGTGTTCCCCACTGACTAAAACTGGCCCAAGGCAGAAAGGTAAAGTTTTGCCCTAACCTGTGTCACACAAGACTGGTTTAACTAGTTAATCTGATCTCTTCAAGAGACTCACCTGTCTCCCTAACCTACACACAGCTACCCTGCACCCTTAAGGGATGAAAATTACATGCCGACCAGGAAGAATTCTTGCAGGATACTAGAGTCCTAGTTTATGCCAATAAAAGGCCATCTTGCCACATATGGGGAAATTCAAGCAGTTAGGAGAACTTGATCCAAAACCAGGATCTCTGAGGATGCGAAGAGAAAAAGTTAAAATGGACACGGATGACATGAGATCAAAGGACAGGGAAGACAAAGATCAACGCAATCAAGTCCTCGGCAAGTCCCAAGGACAGTTCAACACAATCCCATAATTACCTCTCTCTTTTTTTGGACCGAGCCAAAAGTACTAAAGAAAGCTGCTATTTCTGAGGTCAACATGGATGCAAGGTTAAAATCTAATGGCAGCTTTAAGGGAGACACCTCCCCGTCTGTGAGTATTTAGGCAGCTAGCTAGCGGTAGCCCATGTCCTGCTGGGAATTCAGTGATCATTTAACTCGGAAAAATGTGCACGGTCAGTGGCAAAACAGCTTTGGGGAAGGTCTGAACAGAACAGCAGCACTCTCCCAAGGCAAGGCAAGGCAAGGCGAGGCCCACAGCGAAAGTCAGAGCAATAGGAGCCCCACCCAGGAACGTAGCCCCAGCCTTTCAGGAAGGGAGCAGCAGAAGTCAAGAGGGGGAAGGGTGTCACTCTCTCACACACTCGCGCACACACACTCACACCAGGAAAAGAACCCAACCAAGCAGAGGGAAAGGATTGTTCCACTGGTATGCCAGTAATCTGGCTGCAGGGCAGCTGTCCTTTAAAGCAGTCAAAGGAGAGAGAGAGAGAGTGTGTGTGTGTATGTGTGTGTGTGTTTGAGGGCTGCCCTGCTAGCAGACTTTAGTTTCGTTACATAAGCCCAAAGACAGCCATCCCCTCTCATTCTTGGGGTCCAAATACAAAGCGAGGGCTAAGTGAGCCAAGTCAGGATAAGACTACAGACTCAGATGGGCAAGGGAGCACCTCCTCCTCCTCATGTCCTAGATACTGCTTTACACTCACTTGAAGGAATTTGTCTGCCTTTGTCTAAGAATCTGCTCTATTAGGGGGGAAAATTACTATCATGTGACAGATGCCAGCATAGTTAATTTGTGACCAAGGTTTGCAAACACACCAAGACTTCTCTCCTCACCAAGACTGCTTTATTTCATGTATTTATTTATATCCCACATTCATTATTTTTTAAAAATAACTCAAGGTGGTGAACATAACTAATAGTCCTTCCTCCTTCTATTTTCCCCACAACAACAACAACAACCCTGTGAGGTGAGTTGGCCTAAGAGAGAATGACTGGCCCAAAGTCACCCAGTTGGCGTTCATGCCTGAGGTAAAACTAGAGATCACCGTTTCCTGGCTTCTAGGCTATTTATTATCTTCATCACTAGACCAAACATTTTCCTAGCAGACCCCCCCCTTTTCGCCCTCATTTATGCACTCACCTCTGTGTTATGTTGCTATTCAAGTTGTGCATCCTGTTTTCCACTTACTGAATATCTGCAATAGCTACTGTTGTTATTAAGGGGCCAAAACTACCATCCACGGAAGTTTTTGAAACAAATAAAACTATCCCAATCCCTTAACCAAAATGAACAGGAAAAGTACTGCTTTAATTCTAGGAACACAGCTGGCCATGTTACATTGCGCCAAAGCTGATGAAAGATCTTCAGCCTCAAGACAAGCTTTTAAACTTAGGGGCAATGTACTGCAAACAGCATGGCGAAGAATAAGGATAACATTCATAAGGCACTGATGCATTGCACTTCTTTGTCTGTCATGATAATAATGTACATTAGAAATCCAGCTATAGAAAAGAGGAAGTGAATTTTCCCTGTACATATAAGATGAAACAAATAAAAAACATGTTTGAGTTAGGGGTGCTTATGAATAAAGCTCTAAAAAATTTATGACCACATTTGTCAATGCATTTAGATTACAAAATTTGACACCATGTCCTGCAACCTCCTTTTTCCTCACTGTTTTAGTGTCTCATTTTATACAAATTTGCTTTAAGAGAGATTTTTAGGAAGCATAAAGCAAGGAAAGCCTGTACACCCAAAAGATAACAACGGAATACTGTTTTCCAAATGGAGTGATATGATCTAATAAAACATGGAACTACAAGAGAACCAGAAAGACATCCATCTTTAAAGGCAGTTAATTTGCTTAAGCCATTAAACAAAGAAATGAAAAAAACGAAAGGTTGTCTTCGAGGAGCATGAATAGCACAAGAAAAATGTAATGACAACAGGGCATCTGACATCAAACATCTCTCTTTCTCTCATTTTTCCATCTGAAGACAGCAGTATTTTATTAGCATGAAACACTAGCTTTGAAAACTGCCCGCTAAGAGTGCACAATCAAGCACTACACTTGTCATCAAGACAATTATGCTTGACTGGGGACAGGATTCCTACAACTCAGTTGGGAGCTCAAGGGCACTAATGCATTGGAAGACTCTTCCCCTGAGCACTGCAGGATACACACCCACCAGATTTTTTTTTTAAAAAAGATTTAATTAAGAAAATATTTAACGGAAATCTATGCTGCAAAGCAAGATGCCAGCTCTGGTGCGATCTTTATTAACGTAAATATTTCTAAGCTCCAAATTAGATCCGTAACATTCTTGCGAGAATATAAACAGCAGATTCTTTAGAAAGGCTTTCCTTGCAAATATGCCCACCTGCCAAGGAAAATACAAAAGTTAACGGGGTAATTAAGCACATCTTGCACTCATTTGTTTTCTCATCAGTGAATTATTTTGTTATTATTGTATCTATCTACCTGTCATCTGTGGAACCATCCACACAACCTGCCTATGAGAAAGGCACATGCATAGTGAGCAGTCTTTGTTTAGGTTATACTCTTGTTAGTATCTCTAAGTTCAATAGAAGGGACCTTTATGAAACATGGATACATCTACTGCTAGCAATGAAATATCCCACATACCCTGCACAGCAGTGGCCGCCAACCTTTTGGGCACCAGAGACCAGTTTTATAGAAAAAGTTTTTTTCCGTGGACCGGTGGGGGCGTGGTTTTGCGTGCTGCCTATATCTTGCAAATGGGGCTCGGCTTGTTT
>JANHFO010003167.1:196844-207112 GCA_032468095.1 Pareas carinatus | reverse complement strand
AAAATGATAAATTGGCTAAGAGAGTACATTGAATGCAAATGAAAGGAAATTATATGTAAATTGCTTACCTCTCATATAGAAAATGAGTTCTAAATTTTTATTGTTTCAATATATTGATTTTTTAATTGTTTAAAGGTTTAGTTATATATTTTTAATGTCATCGTGGATGTTAAATGTTTGATAAACATTCGATAAGGGAACTGATTCAAAAGCAGATAGGCCCTAAGAGGTATCAGCTGGATTGGGATTTCAATGTCAACAAGATGAGGGGAAAAGGGGAGCAGGAGAGATAGATAGAAAGGAAAAAGAAAAAGGGTAAGAAGGTAGGAAAAAGGCATGAGGTAAGTTAGGTAGTAGAAAGAAGTAAGGATGGCTGGCCAAGTATAAGGAGATAAAGTAAATTGGATTCAGATAAGTTAGAAGGAATGAAGAGGAGAAAAGGAAAGAAAGATAAGGAAAGAAAGAAACTTGGCCAGATAAGGGGAATAAAATAAGTAAGATATAGAAGAAGAGATAGAGGGAAAGATAGTAAGAGAGAAAAGAAGGTAAGAAGGAAAAAAGTTAAAATAAAAAAGGGAAAGGAAGGACTAGGGATAAAGATTAGAAATGATATAAGTACAACCTGTCAATATGATAGATGCTCGAATGTATTTTGTTGGACTATGCTCCTCTTCCATTTCTGCTATATCGGATGTTTTCATTTTGTTTTATTTTTTGTTGGTAATGTGTGGTTTATGTTTTTTTAATTGTTTGTTTTTATTTTTATGTTTGTTTAAAAAATAATAAAATTCTATTTTTTTAAAAAAAAGAACTGAATTACGGTGCTCTTTTTATTTTAAGCTGTAGTCACTGTTACCAGGAAGCAGATTTTTTTTCCTGATTAAAAAAAAGTTTTACACTGTGGCCATCTCCTGGCTATTGCTGGAAGCAAGATATTGTACACTACCAAAACTTAGCTAAGAGCCACTCCCAAGCATAATAATAAACAACATGCAGGCAAGGCTATATCCAGGAAGGCTATATCCAGGTTGATTCAGAGATTTTAATCCAAAACAGTTAATTGCTAATCAATTATTGTCATTTTGAACCAGTTCTGCTTCTAGACCTCTGTTCCTTTCTCCCTCATCACGATAAAATACCCATAAGTATTTAACCTTTCAATTTACTTTTCTCTTTATAAAACTACAAAGCCTAGTCTATGAACCCCTTTTAATCATTTGCTTCAGTGTTTCGGTATAACAACCTCAATCCTACAAAACACCACTGTATCTGTGTTACTGTCCCAGTAACACAGCAGTTTTATCTTCATTCACCAAATAATATAGTATTTTGTCTTTGAAATGCACAGGACTGCAGATTATTTAGGCAGCCTCTCTTAATCAAGACGCCTGCCAGGTATGGTGGTTTGAACTCTCAGAATGCTTTGGTATGGTCATGCTGGCTGGAGACTGCTGAGAGTTGAAATTAAGACATTTAGAGGGTATCCAGGGAGATTCAAGGCCAGTGGTGCCATGGTGAATTCTCAAGGATTCCTTGGGCATGTTGGGGATATGGAATAATGATTAGGAGCCATGGTGGCACAGTGGTTAGTATGCAGTATTGCAGGCTAACTCACTGTTCACTGCCAGGAATTTGATTCTGACCGACTCAATGTTGACTCAGTCTTCCATTCTTCCAAGATCGGTAAAATGAGGACCCATTGTTATGGGCAATATGCTCTGTAAACCCCTTAGAGTGGGCAGAAAAGCACTATGAAGTGGTATATAAGTCTTAAGCGCTATTGGTATTAGCAAAAGAGACATAACTGGGAAGAGAAGGCTGGAATGATTAAAAGCTAATATTTGTTTCAAGTCTCACTTGTCCTATCTAAATGTCATACATGGCTAAAATGGTGGGGCCAGATAAATAATAGCTACCTAATTTGAGTATAACTGGTGGCCTACTGGTTCTCTGCGTGGTCTTCCTTTTCTCTTTGCACAATGTAATTTTCCTAACATTACATAGAATGAGGTTATTTGGAGAAGAGAGAAAAGAAGCTTGCCCTTAAAAATATTATTCTCACTTATACATTTTATTCCCCATTCGTTCAGGCATACCAAGTACAGATCATTACTATTGTTAAGTTATAGCTATTGTGAACTTCACACTTTTCAACTGTAGTTGTAACTACTGAAAAAAACTCTGCCTATTTTGTAATTATTACAGTTTGGGAAGATTTTATATCAATGTATTAATCAAGTAAAACTATAAAAGCTGCAAAACACATTAATAATAAACACGTTGGAGAGAGGGGAATGGGTATACCTTAAAGAATACTTTAGAAGGATACAGATTCTAAATTATTTGCTATCTTCAGAAGACAACCTCTTATATATTTTGCAGTATGAAGCAAACAACGGTAACTTATACAGTTCCATAGCCAGTTCTTTATGACTGACTGAAGTACATGAGTCTCAGCTTCATCTCCAAAGTCTTCCTGTCTCAAAATATTTAATCAAATGCAAATCACTCACTTGAGAGACAAGTCAGCATAGATAGGAGCAAATGACTGACACTCATTGGACCAGTTAGCAAAGAATTCCACAATCCAGGTCACTCGCTTGTCCCGGGCTAATTCCTCCTGTAAAAGAGAGATTTTACCCACAGCCTGCTCATCACACAGAAGAAAGGAACATTACACATGATATTCTGGTAGCTGAAAGAAGCCAAAAATTTATCTTATTCTTCTCAAAACAAGTGGTCTACAAAAAACAAAATACTCACATCTATGGTTTTGTCACTGAAATATTTGATGTGTTCTGGACCCAAGTACAAAGGTGGCTTGCAAGTCATCAGGAACACTGAAAATGCACAAGAAGCAGATCTTAGCACTATCTAGGATGAGATGAGAAAGCTGCACATGTTGGTAACCACAAGTCATGATCATTTTATTTTTTAACAAAATATTTATTTCTTTATTTTGCACACTGTATCTGCATGTAGGATTTTTGCTGCATTAAAGAGTGCTGTGCTATTTTTTTCAAATTCATAATATCTATTACTAATAAAAAGTCTTGCATTTGCTTGAGGGAGTTGGAAGCAACAGAAGCTGGAGGTGAATGAGTAAAATGGAGAAATAAATATTAAAAAGGCTGAAAGAGAACAAGGGGAAGGCAGTTAGGGAACAAAGAAGGCAAACATGTGGAATCAACAGGGAAGCAATAGAAAGGGAGGGCTGATGAAACAAAGGTTGTGTTTCCTTTTATATAATATAGGTTGACAATATCCGGATATTTCAGACAGAGAAATCAGGGAAAGTTTACCCTATTGTCATTAGGAATCATGATAGAGAGAGAGAGGGACAAAGTGGAAAACCAGAGTAATGTTTTCAAATCCAAATCCCATGTTAGATCAATGATACAGGGTGCTAAGTATTAAAGGCCATTTTATAGCTCAATCCCAATTATTTCTGGGATCAATTGCTACATGAAAAATGTAAATACAATCCCATCCCAGAAACCTCACCTAAGCAGAGTGTGAGATACAGCAGTCCCATCCGTATATCAAGACGAAAGAAAAGGATGACATTGGCCACTTTGCTGAACATAAAGATATTCCCCACGTGCTGGTCCACAGTGACTTGAGAAACAGATAAAAAACAGATGATTATCAACAGAATATTAGAAAACACTCCTGGCTCAAGTAATGACTATGGCAAGCTAGGACAACCTTGAAAGTCAATTTACAGCATTATATTTTTATAATTCTTGAAATCTGGATGCTCAAATTTTGCACTGCTATAACTTCCTATAACAATAAATTTGTACAGCTTCCACTCCCAAGAAAAAAAAGTAAGGACTTTCACTGGACTGTGGACTGGGAAAAATTTAGCATATGCTACAAGAAGTCCTCTGCCCATACAAATTCCTTCTTGTTGGGGCTCATTTTAGAATAATAATTAAGTATTTCTCTTTGGAGGTTTGTATTTGCTTTGTAGGGGTAGGCATTACTTGAGCACACAAAATCAACACTATCAAAATTTGCCCCACTCTTTGCTTGGACAGTTTAGGCTGCCTGCTTGTTCGGGGAAATAATAATGGCCAGGTTTTGGAAGCTGATGTTCATTAACAAATGATGATTTTCCTCCCAATTCATGACCCTAAAATCTACAAGATTTTATGCATTTCCATTTCAGTATTTATACAGCTTTTTAAAACTAATAACTTTCCTTTTACTCAGCAACCATTTCCATCTTTTGTGTCTGATAGTTTCCTACATTTAAGGAAATGAATGAATGAATCAATCAATCAATCAATCAGTGGAATGAAACTAATGAACCTACTACTTTGAGAAGTTTAGATTAATTATTCTGTCATTCTTCTATATCTGACTGATATCTCAGGCACTATAACTCTATTTCATACTTATTATCCCTCTGATTTTCTTTGCTTGTCCCTATGCGTCATATAGTCATATTAAGTGCATGAAAGCATTTGTTAATCTTCATATGTTTAGATTGTTGATACCTATACATGAAGTAAATTTCTTTTAAAGCCCTTCCTCTAATAGGAATGCACAGAGAAAATTATGGCACCGTATTCTGGAAGTATAGCTTTTTATCTTATCTACTGTACAAAGATAAGACCACTACATAAAGTTCACACATGCATTCCATTCTGCAGCAACTGTTTACACAAGTTGAAGTGGTCTGATTATCCATTAGAAAAATCTGAAGTACAAATAAAACCTACCTATAAAGTTTGTTTCTAAGTATTTCAAAACTGACAGTTAAAAATTTCTCTGCTATATAATACAATGATATGTTTAGAACTGGAGATACATATTCTAAGTGCACATTCTCCCCACACATATTCTGAGCAGTTGCTTTATAACATCATCTGTCTTTGAATCATTCTTGAAATTCTAGAATATTTTTGTTTTCTGTGGCCAAGAACCTAACATACAGGTGAATAGTAGACATCCTCCTCACCAAAGAATAGTATTACTCACTGGATCGGCGATTCTTCATCATCACAATGGCGCTCAGAAACATCAAGATCTCAACTTCCCGCTAAAAAAAAAAAGGAAAACTGGTGTCTGTCTGGGATAAAAATGACTGTCAAGGGATAAAAAAACCTAACTAGACACAAAAGCCAAGTGAAATGCAAACCTCTTTTCAATATAGCTACTTCAAATTAATTTCTGATATCATTACACAATTCTCCATTTTGAAAGAAAGAAGGTCACAAAGCAAGCAGAAGATGGATGTGCAATCTTTCAGTGTATGAATACAGCAGCAATACCATACATTGGAATCTGAATATATTTGGGTTTTTTATTAAATTATTTACATAAATCTATATGCATTGTCATTTTGAGACACTTCTATTTCTACAGTAACTGCAAAATTTATTAAACTATACAATATCTGCAATAATGTTCCTACACATTGCCCCATTTATGTTCTTATAGAAATATCCAGCTCCTGTTTCATAAGAGAATGTTAGTTTGATACAAGGATGGATATTTCTGTAACCTCTTAATCTTTATATAAACTTTAGAATATAAACTATGACCTGCTGAATTAGACTCATGTCCCAACTAATCCAGCAGTCTGATCTCATAGTTGTCAACTGGCTGCATAACAAAGTCTACTTGTCTCCCAGCAGATGATCTTCAGAGACACGCACACTACTATCAAAGTTAAATTACAGATTCCCATGATATACGTGAATTGATCCAACACTTTTTTAAGCTAGTCAAGCTAGTAGCCAGCAGTCACATTTTGTGGTAATGAAATCCAAAGTTTAATTGCACATTGGGTTAAAAAAAATATTGTTGGTCCTGATTCTTCCAAGATTTAATTTCATTGGGTGATCGCTAGTTCTTGTATTTTGGGAGAGTGAAAGTAGTTTCTCCACTTAATCCTTCTCACAAATGTTGTACATTTTAAACATGTACCCTAAACTAAAAAGTCAAATCAATGTGTTGCAACTTTTCCTCATAGGGAATATGCTCCAGACCCTTGACAGTCGATAGCCTCTTGATAACTGACCATAGCCACCTTCTAGGAAGATAAGTGGCTTAAAAAATAAATAAAAGTTTCTCTCCTCTGTACGACCTCCATCTCCATTATATTATGAGATATGGGGACCAGAACTGCACACATTATATTACAGATCATTAATTTATATAAAGTTATATTTGTATTATTTTCAGGACTTTATTAACCATAACAAGCTGGGTTTTTTAGCAGATGCATACCATGTGTATGTTCCAGCTGTTCACTATGAACCTTCAAAACATTTTTAACATGAAAAAGGTTAGACTTCAATGAATTCTTAAAGATACTGTAAATGTATAATTTTGTTTTTATAAGCAGAAACCATTAGCTGGTTCCTATACAAATCACAGCCATTTCATAATATATTGATCACATTGATTTATGTGTCGATGTATCTCATGTACGGCTGTGGTCTTCACATGGGCATGTACATACACAATTATACAGAAATGATCCTCTTACTCCAAACCTAAGATTAAACAAACCTTTTACAATATCCTTGAAGAAATGTTTTTAAACTACTTTTATTCGACAATACGCCTCCTCAGTCAAATATCTGCAATCTCACCATGGATGATGGAAACTATTTTCCAGCACATGTGGACAATGACCACTTGAAGAAAGCTGACCTGAATGAATTGCTGGATAGGTCTCAGCTTATTATGGTGTAAAAGGAGCGAAGGTCACACCCACATCCCAAAATCTAAACAAAGCACCCTAATCTAATGTGGGGTGCCACAGGGGTCAGTTCTCTCACCCCTCCTGTTCAACATCTACATGAAGCTGCTAGGTGAAATCATCCGTGGCTTTGAAGTAGAGTGTCATCAGTACGCTGATGATACTCAGCTGTACATCTCCACCCCAGGCCACCCCAACGATGCCATGGAGGCAATGGCCCAGTGTTTTAAAGCCGTGCGGGTCTGGATGAGAAGGAACAGGCTCAGGCTCAACCCCTCCAAGACCGAGTGACTGTGGATGCCGGCATCCCAATATAGCCAGTTATCACCAACATTGACTATCGAGGGCCATATATTGGCCCCTGCGGAAAGGGCCCACAACTTGGGTGTCCTCCTGGATGCACGGCTGTCTTTAGAAGACCATATGATGGCGGGGGCCAGGGGGGCTTTTTATCAAGTTCACTTGATTCGCCAGTTGCACCCCTTTCTCGATCAGGACTCCCTATGCAAGGTCACTCATGCCCTGGTCAGTTCTCTCCTGGATTATTGCAATACACTCTACATGGGGCTCCCCTTGAACCGTACTCGAAGGCTACAGATGGTCCAGAATGCGGCTGCACGTGAGATTGTGGGGACCAGGGGCCATGCCCATGTGACCTCCCTCCTGCGTGAGCTACACTGGCTTCCTGTGGTCTTTCGGGTGCACTTCAAGGTTTTGGTTATGACCTTTAAAGCGCTCCATGGCATCGGATCAGGGTATCTGCAGGAATGCCTACTACCAGCCAATATCTCCCAGAGGCCAGTACGCTCGCATAGAGAGGGCCTCATCAGGGTGACGTCGGCCAGACAATGCCGGCTGGCGACCCCCAGGGTGAGAGCCTTCTCCGTGGCAGCTCCGGCCCTTTGGAACGAACTTCCCTCAGGCATACGAACTATCTCAGTTCTCCGGGCCTTCCGACGAGCCTTAAAGACGTTTTTATTCACCCAAGCCGGACTGTCCTGAACCCCTCTTTTATAGGGTAATTTGGTTTTAAATTTTAATTGTAATTTTAAATTTTTATCCATCCAATGTGTCATTCTTTTAAGGGTCTTTTAGTGTTGTATTATATTTGTGTTTTATTTTGGCTGTTACACCGCCCTGAGTCCTTCGGGAGAAGGGCGGTATAAAAATTGGAAAAATAAACAAATAAATAAAGCAGGTGAAAAACCTCCACCACTCTGAGGCTAAGCTTAAGGGTCACATTACCAGAGGTGAGAAGCGAGAACTGTCCAATACTAGCGAGGCCCCCTCAGAGACAGACGAGGACGGCCTTACTTCTGCTCATGTCTAATGAGTGTGTGTATATAAAACTTTTCAATGTTGGAACATTCTCGGAATGCAACAGGGAAATCCAAGGCCTTGCCATTGCGGGCTCTTGGGAAACAGTCCTGGCAGGAAAACACTGGCAAAGCTCTGGAACACCCGCTGCTCGGATCTCGCTTGGGGGCCCTAAGGAGGCTGGGGCGCCTCGGGTGAAGTGTTGGGGAGCCCCGAGGCGCTGGAAGCGGGAGCCCGAAGCACGGAAGGCACGCGGGAAGGAGCCACGCAAGACCAAAGCGAGGCAGGCCCGAAGGAGGGGGGGGGTTGTGTCCGCCTGCGGAGAGAGGGGGCTGCGGCGGCTTCTTACCCAGTCGAAGTCGCAGGAGTTCCCGTCCTCCCGCTGGCTGGGCAGTCCGTGGCATAGCGGCGGCACCTTCCGCACCAGCAGGAAGGCCGCCGAGAGCAGGAGGGAGAGCGGGTAATAAGGCTGCGCCAGCCAGCGGCACAGTCCGGGCACCGAGTAGAACAGGGCCAGCAAAGGGGCCAAGACCGCCATCTTCACCTCGCCCTGACCGAAAACCGGCGCGATTCGGCCTCCAGCACCACCGCGACTCCCCTCCTTTGCTTTGGATTGAGCGGTTGAGGACAACGTCGATCAAGGGAAAGGCGGGGCTCCGTAGACGATGCTGTGTCCTTATTGGCTGGGAGCGTTATCGCACTGCCCTCTTCAGAGTGGCAACCAAGGGAATCGCTTTCGCTCTCTGACGTAGCGTAGTGATGCAATTCCGCTATTTAAAGGGATGTCATTCTGCTAGCTAACCTATCATAGCATAGCCGAGTTCCAGGTGAGTTAGCCAATCGCATGCAGAGGAGGGGTTACCGCCTTCCAATGACGCCAGAGTAAACGTAGAAAGCGCCGGATGCGAAACCAATAGGAGGAGACTGCGCAAAGCACGCCGGGATAATGGAGAATTTTTCTGCTCTCTTCGGAGGTACAGAGCCTCCTCAGTCCACAACAGCTGCCGCGCTAGGCTTTGGCCCAGGAAAACCAGGAGGACCCGGCACCGGGCAGCCTCCTGTGCCAACGGTGACTCCGGTCGGAGAGGAGGCAGCACGCAAAGCGGCGGCGGCGGCCAGCGGTCCTTTTTACCTAATGCGCGAGTTACCAGGTAGTGGCTTGCAGGGGCGGGCTTCAGGGACTCGATGTAACGAACCGCCGCTCAGAGGCGGGCGTCGCTTTTCTGGTCAGTGCCGCCTGACGGCTTTTAAACGTCACGGGAGAATGGACCAATAGGGTGGGCTCGCCGAAGCTGATGGGCAGTTGCTCCGCCTTTGCGGGAACTCGGACTCAGCCGCCGCCGCCTGGGCTGAGGTGCTGTGGGCGGGAACCCGCGCGAGTGGCAGATGCTCGGGCCACTGAACGAGCCGGGATGGCCTCGTTTGCATACACTTGGCGTCCTGAAGTTAAAAGCCACCGCAAGTGCCGCGGGAGAGCAAAGGGGCGCGCGCCTTCCTGGTTCCTCCCGCAGCTGTTGCTCTTTGTGGCTCATTAGGCTGCAGGCGCTGCGTGTCCCCTGAGGAGGCGCCCTCCTCCTCAGCAATGGGGAGCTTCTACTCCCCTCCGGAAAGTTGTCCAACCCACCTTGTCTAATAGCCACGCAGGTCCACGAAATTTCTGTCACTAAAAGTAAACATGCATCGAGTTACAAAGTTAAGCCATTTTCTCCGGATGCATCTATACTTTTAATGTAAGCAGGACTATTTTATCTTTGGAAAGCAGAGATCTTTGTTGTCTTAGGGCAGTGATAAGCAGCTTCCTTGTCGCAGGGCTGTGAGGAGACTTCTTTAGAATCGGAACCAGAATTCATTTTCACCATGTGTGTCAAGACACACAAGGAATTTGTCTTCAGGGATAGTGCTCAAAACCCACATACATACACCACAAGAATACAATCAAGATACATTCATAGTCAGTTTGAATATATAAGCATAATCACCATCATTTGTATGTATATGAATAATCATGATCACTTATGATATGTATATAGGCATATGGCATAATCAAGTAAGTATATAAGTATAAAACACATTCATAGTCTTCCAAGTATGTAACATTTATCATGTAAAGTGCGGACAAAAACCATTTCAATTTGTCAGGGCATCCTTCGCACTAACACTGTCCTATGAATCAGCTGTTTAGCAGGTTGATGACATGAGGGAAGAAACTGTCCTTATGTCTGGTTGTTTT
>JANHFO010003167.1:171879-182155 GCA_032468095.1 Pareas carinatus | reverse complement strand
ATAAACTCTTTTCTAAAAATCATATTTACTTAAATTATAGGTAGCCCTTACACACTGCACATAATTTATTATATATAATATATAATGTAATAAATATATTTTCATCAAAATATGCAGAAAATAAAATCAGAGCATGCATGTTTGGTAATAAATCACACTACAGCAAAAAATCCATTTGAAATAATTTGTAGTTATATTCTGCTTATGTGGAAAACATAAACTCTCTTTATGGCCATAATGTTTGATCAAGTAGAAAATACATTAAAAAGTAGCAAATGGAACCAAGAAGTATCTATAAACTTTTGCACTTAAAGGCATTTAAATATTTGACTCTTATTGAATTATTCTGCTCTATTAATAACTTTGAATTGGTAAAAGTTCAAGAGCAGAACTTCAAATGAAACAGTGGAATTTTAGTTTAGTGAAGAAATTTAAATTTATAGCAACCCAAATAAAAGTTCGACCAGTCATAGGGGTCAAACCATAACGAAGGAGTAATTCAATTTTGAAATTAGACATTTTTAATTAAGAGTGAATTCTTTAAATCGTTATAGAATTTCACCCTAGCTTGAAGCTTATTTATTTAATGAAATTAATTTGTAATCAAATTCTCACATTACATATTCTAGGATGAAACTAAATCAAGTGTATATGCTGAAATAATGCTACACATCGTATAAGGGTTAGTTCCAGTGGCACTTAATGAGACTTTTCAAAAGAACCATCAAATTGGTTTTCCCCACTAACTTCACAAGCCATGATTATTCCATAGTCTTCAAATAGGAATTGTGAGTCAGGACAACCCTGAAATTGTATACTGGTTCTGTCAGGAGTCCTGCAACCCTATCCAGAACTAAATACAGCAATCGATCAAATTCAAGAGTCCTAAAGTCCAAAGCCATTCCATCCTGCTAGGGTTGAATTGAAGCCTGTTCTTACAGATCACCATAGCTTCTAAGCACTGGGACAGAACCTTTATGGCAGAAGTGTCCAAACGTGACAGCTTTAAGACTTGTGGACTTCCACAAATTTTAAAGCTGCCAAAATTGGACACCTGTTTCACGGCATGTGGCTGGCAAAGACAGAGATACGGCAACGCATATTGATGATACCTTACCTACCTTTCATGTAGCTTCATGTGGATGTGAGGAGTCAACCTCTAAAGCAGGGATCCTCAACCACCACCCCCCGGTTCATGGACTGGCACTGGTCCACGGCATGCCAGCAATCGGGTTGCGCAAACAAGCCAAGTCCCATTTGTGAGATGCAGGCAGCACACAAAACCACACCCTCTCTGGTCCACGGAAAGACCTTTCCCCATGGAACCAGTCCCTGGCGCCCAAAAGGTTGGGGACTACTGCTCTAAAGCATCCAACAGAAGAGGCCCATGGAGAGCAGATGTGTCCTTCCCATGAGCATCAACTGGAACTGACTCCAAAGGAGAAGCAATACTGGGCCAACACCTAATCTTTGGAGCTACCCAGAAAGACGGCGGTTGGTATCAATCACACCGAGATCAAGGGGAGCAAGAATAGTTGCACTACGCCCAT
Organism: Pareas carinatus; assembly: GCA_032468095.1. Lineage (NCBI taxonomy): Eukaryota > Metazoa > Chordata > Lepidosauria > Squamata > Pareidae > Pareas > Pareas carinatus. The sequence goes on along the minus strand of JANHFO010003167.1, from coordinate 180,605 downwards.
CCTGTTCCCTTTGTAGATTATCCACAAGTGTGATCAATACCATTTTACTCCCATACTATGGGTTGACACCAAACTGAAACTGGCTTGGATAATCTGCTTCATCCATTGATCTCTGAAGCTGCAAGGTGGCCACCTTCTCAACAACCTTCCCTAAAAAGGGAAAGTTAAGAACCCAGGTTATCCAAAATGTGTCCAGAGCAGGGGTGTCAAACTCCATTTCATTGAGGGTCTCATCAGCATTAGTTGCCCTCATAGGGCCAGCTGCATGCAAGACTATGTACAGGTAGTCCTCAACTTACAGTTCATTTAGTGACCATTCAAAGTTACTGAAAGAAGTAACTTATGACTGCTGTAGCATCTCCATGGTCATGTGATCAAAATTGAGGTGCTTGGCAACAGACTTATTTATGATGGTTGCAGTGTCCTGGGTGTGTGTCATGTGATCCCCTTTTGTGACCTTTTGACAGTCAATGGGGAAGCGAGCTTCACTTAACAATCGGATTACTATCAACTGCAGTGATTCACTTAACAAGAGGCAAGAAAGGTTGTAAAATGAGGCAAAACTCACTTCACAAATGTCTTAACAACCAAAATTTGGGGCTGAGTTGTGGTCGTAAGTGAAGGACTACCTACCTGTATCATACAGGTAATCCTTAGGTTGCGACAGTTCACTTAGTGGCCGTTCAAAGTTACACAATAACTCTCCCCAAGCAATTATGACCCAGACCCGAAACTGAGTGTTGAGCGCCATGGCAGTCATTCACCACTGAAGCACTGCAACATTTGCCCTGCCTGTTTGCCCCCTTCCCCGTTCCCCACAATTGCCTCCCCCCCATCGAGTCTCACTTACTTTGTGAAGATCTCGCTGTCTCCTCTCTGTCACTGTTTCTTTGCCTGCTTCCGGAGCTCCCAACAGCAGAGCGCTGAAAGCAGAGGAAGAGCAGGAGGCATGCGCCCTGCTTGACTTTGCATGAGATGATGGCTCAGGAACATTTCAATCTTGGCTCGAAAAGCTTTTCCAAACATTTGCAAATGCTATTTCGCTCCGATTGTCCAGTTGCTTGGGAAAACTTTTCACGCACTGAGTGAAACGTCCTGGGAGCCTTGATCTTGCGCTACTTCAGGCACCCATTCTCTACAAAAGCCATCTCCCGTGTGTGTGTGTGTGTGTGCCCAGGGGGAGTGCCCAGCCTGGGTGGAGTGGGCCAGAGCTGAGGCAGCCATCTCCAGGGATACCTTGGACAGGTGATGGCCAGGATCTGGCCCATGGACCCTGAGTTTGACACCCCTGGTCTAGAGTCTAGGGATGACTTTTGAAGAAAATGGCGGAACTGTCCCCTCCCTCAAGGATGCATTCACTATCACCCAGACTCAAGCACATCTCCTGGACAGCCTTGCTTTGTCAAGATGTATATCAATCTAATTATCAAGGTGACTAAGGTTACAGACCCAACAAGTTGCATCTAGGTGGCTAAAGTTGCAACCCTTGAACTAGGATGTCCTTAATTCAACTCCATGGAGTCTGCATCAAAGCCAGAGTCCAATGAGAAGTGAATTATCAGTGTGTAGATGCAGTGGCAGTCTGACAAAATCAAACAGGCTCAATACTACAAAAGCCAAATAGCGGTGGATTTTGGGACTGCCAGGCTTCAGAGAAATTTTGTTATTTCTAGATGAAAATGCAATACTACAGACAGAAGCGGTGCACAATTCAAGAATCCTTTTACATGCCTGGCTCCTACTGGTAGGCCTCTGTGCAAAATAATATTGTGCCTGTTCCTGAACTGGGAGATCATATTCAGTCATTCACATCTTCACTATCTCTCATTTGGTCTACTGCAGCATGCTGTGTATGAGGCTGTCCAGAATGCAGCAGAGCAAGTACTTATGAGTACATCTCTATATATCCATGTAACACTGCTACAGTGTGAGCTGCACTATTTACCAATAGGCTTCTGGCTTCAGTTCACGATGTTAATAGTCACCTATAAAACCCTTCTTTGCACAGGATGGGCCATAAGCGTTTATGGGACTGCCTCTCCTGTAAGATCCAATAGGGTTGGCATTTATAAGGAAAACACATTATGGGATCCAGAAGGGATGCTTTCTATGGTAATTATTTCTCTGAAATCCAATTGTCCCAAACCCTGCTAATCTTTAACAAGGACCTGAAGTTCTGATTCTGAGCTACTGGCTCAATTGTAAAGACATGAGTTGGACATCTGGCCCCAGCATCATATGCTCTTATCTTTTTCCTTTGTTAGATATCTTTAACCCTTGTTGATCACCATGCCACCTAGGAAGTGGACAGCCATATCAATGAAATAATAAATTAGTAATTCTTTATTGATCTGAAAGTCAGTTCAAACTGCTATATTTGAAGACAAAATATATAACATTTTTATTGAATTTTTAATGGTCTTAAAAATGTAATAGTTTTTACATCATCACATCTACTTTCATAGTTCCCTGCTTCTTTAGTCTGTGACATAGTCCAGTCACAGTGCATTAAATGAATTGAGCGGAAACATTTTTTATTGGTTCTTGGTCAATCAAATTATACATGCATTTTCCCCTCCTCTGTGTTTCTACAATCATTCAGCAAGCAATTCAAGGAAAATTCATTCCATTTTAGCACTTTTCTGTCTCACATTACCTAGTTAATCACTTTTAAAGGTGTGGTGAATGAGGTTATACAGTGTTTGATAACTCAAGTTCGCATTTTAGATATTCTGAGTGAATTAGGCTCTCAACAGAAATTGTGCTTTCAAAACCTATTTTTTAAATTCTTAATGTAGTTAGTTAATCCTTGGTTCAGAAGGTTAAAATACATGCATAATCAAAAATTCCTAATTAACAGTTTTGCATGTTTTTCCATGCGTAAATAACCACAGTGGGATAAAAAATATGCCTGCGCTGTAAGGAAGCTTAATTATTTCTTTTTGTTTAATGTTCCAAGAAAAATTGTTTAGCCCACACGTTGTTTAAATTAGAAGGTAAAAGCCCACTGGGGTCATTGGGAAGGCAAGGTGGTGTACAGTTAGTCCTTGACTTAAAATGGCAAGTGGGACCAGCATTTCTTTGCTAAACAATGAACGTGTGACATCACTTAGGGATGGTAATCCCCACAGCCACAACTGATGTCATTAACTGAATCAAATGATCATTACGTGAGGCAACTTCCTCCCACTTCTCACAACCAAAGTCAGTGGGTAATCTGGCAGGAGGTTGTAGGTTCCAGGCCTGCTAGGGTGAAGGAAGGAGCAAGAGGAGATGCAAGGATGTGGAGAATGGCTGGGGAAGGTAGAGTAGCTAGTGTGAGTTGAGAAGAATGCACGAGTACATGAAAGGCACCCCGCAGGTTGGACGTGTGAGAAACAGAGTGCTGATCATGGAGGGTGTACGGGGTGCATTCAATGAGAATCGCACAAGGGTGTGAATGAAGGCTAAGATTTGTCAGGGATGGTGCATGGGTGGAGGCTTACCCCATTGACTTGTGACCCTCCCTGCCAACTTCCCCACTGGCTTTCTAAGGAAACTGGCAGGACAGCTTGCAAACAGCAATTATGTGATCATGGAGTGCTTGGCAACCAGTTAGTGTGAACAGGTTGCCAAGCACCCAGATCACTATCGTATCAGCACAAATGGATGGGCTACGAAAGTTAAAGATCTATGGACTGGCTGAGGACTACTTGTAGTGGTTAAGGTGCTGCAACAGGATCAGAGAACTCCACACAATATTCATGTTCACCATCCATGAGCTGCAGTGGGTGACTTTGAGACAAAACATTCACGAATTTGCTGGTGTGGATTCAGAAGAATGTACTGCATATCACCTTGAACTCCTGGAAGAAAGGTGGGCTTTAAGCAAGAAAATTTCACTGGCACCAAAAAACAGACTGGAGAACTTACAGAGTCTTCCATAGTCTTTGTCTTGCTTCTCCCCTTTCCTCCTGGGACTACTTAGTTTTATCCTCAACTTGATTTGAAAATTTTAAAAATGTCTTCTAAAACCTTATGCAACAAGTGATTTGTTATTTTAATGTGCTGCAAGACTCTTTGGTATTATCTCATTTGTATTCTAAAGACTCAAAGATTCACTCCGCTGAGCAAGTCTCCTCTTCTACATATAATTTAGCATTATAATTGCCCAACAGAAATAACCTCTAAATAGAATTAGCATTTGAAGTGAGGTGAAGCCAGATTTAATAATAAATTAGAGAATCATCTTGAATGGTGCTTGACAGTTTCCTCACTAGGAGTTAGAAAGGCATTTTTAGGCAGGGGGTGGGTGGTCTTGTACCCGAGCTGTGTCCCCCAACCTAAATCCTCTAATCATTATAATTAATTGCTATGCTCTCTAGGGGTGAATATAACACATGTAGAAGCACTAAACTGACAAAACCTCTTATTACCTGAAAAATACCCATTAGGGACCGAACCCCTGAGGCAATTAGAAACTACCTGAACCAAGATCTATAATCCAGGTTATAAATCCAATATTACGTCTTACAAGTTAGTCCTCACTTACCTGTTTTGAGAAAACCATCTGAATTAGCAGAATGGTTGCAGTTACCGTGACCAAACTCCAGAAGCTAGTGATCTACTGAACAATTCTGGGCCCATGGCAAGCAACACTGATGAGCACCACCCACACTTCTTCCAGTTAACAAAATAAAAACTGCACAAGAATAGAGGAAGTGGCTCATTGTATTCTTTTATTCCTCATTTTAAAATGGCTAGTCATAATAAAAATAAAAGTGTGGCTTAACGGAGGCCACAGTTTAGATATTGCCGTAGAGAAAGATTCAGTAGAGATTTAGACCGCTGTATCCTTGGGTTGCTGGATTTCCACTGCCATGGGCTTTTACACGTGATGAGAGATTTTTTGGCATATGAAAAAATATTGCTTTTTGGTTAGTTTTTCTCTCTCTTCTTTCTCTTTTGCCCAGTTTGGGAATAAAGAACCGTGACACCACAAGAAATTCATATGGAGCGTTTCATAAAAGCAAAGTAAAAAACACAGGAAACCGCTTGGAGGATTTACCAAATGCAAATAATATCTCCACACAAGGGGCTCAAGCCCACTGCTACCCTTTCCATTTAGCACCTCAATCCAAGGCTGTAATGATACATAATGAGTATTCCGCATGCTTCCTGGTTTATAGAGAACAGTGTTTTCTCTCTGGGAATCATTCTTAAAAAGATCTGTCTGGCCACTGGAAAAAGTATGGACCCAAATATTCCCCAAGTTTTCCTAAACCTTCCAAGACCTTCAGGAAAAAAAAATATTTGTGGGAAAATTTTCAACACCAAAACCCAAGGATAGCAGAAGTGGTGCCTTTGTATACTCCCTCATCCTGCTCAAGCTTGGTCAGAGGCAGAGATAACCAGGCCAGATCAAATGTCACACTGGCATTTCTTCATCCCTATCGGGGGTAGTGGTTTTGCAGTGGTTTCCACTGAAAGCAAACCAAGCGGCTACTCTGCTATATCGCACCAGATTCTCCTGAACATGGTTTATACATGGTTTCCTCAGGCCCAGCAGATGAAGTATGGCCAGGCTTGCCTCCCTTACTTATGGGTAGATATAATTTCTTTTTCTTTTTATATTTATATATTTATAGATATTTATATATACACACACACCCATTAACTCAGAAGAGGAAAAATATAGAATCCGTAGCAATAATAAAAAAAAATTAAAAATGGTCAACCCCTACCGCACTAGGCGAGCGATTGCACAAGGTCCACAATTAACTGTTCTGTTGGTAGCAAGACAGGCTACAGCCTGCACATACTTCCATAGGAGGAGGCCGACACCAGGTCCTTCCCATCACTCTCGGCCGTGTGCTACAAACTGCAGTCTCTTGATGACCAAGAGGAAGAGTGCAGGCTGTGGAGGTGAGCAAGGCTGAGATCTCATTGTAGTGTTTAGAAACTCTCTCAGATAGTTTTAATTTTAAAAGGTAATTGTCCCCTCTATTCTCCCCACCCACCAAAACCTGGATTTATTTCTTTATTTTTAGAAGTCCATGCATGTGATGGAGCAACTCTTTGTCGAGCAGAATCCATGCCTCCTACTCATCAGGGACAGGACGTCTGGAAATCAACCAAAGAGGAGTAAACAGTGGGGAGATCAGCTCCTCATACAGAAATCTCATATGTGGTCCCACCCACTCCAGAGACTTTCTTGACTCCTCCTCGAGTGGGACTGTTGAGAGGTGGCTGGCCAGGGATGGGTGAGGTTGAGCCCAGAGTCCTGGGCTGTCCATTAGACTTGCTGTAAGAGGGTCTCATCTGCACCTCGTCTCTGGGAAAAGGAAGGATACAAGGGCATCAGGAAGTGAGCACTCATTCAATGGCAATGGAAACGGAGGATGCCTCACACGCAAGGAGCGTAAGAGAAGAAAAATCTGGAATACATATTGGGCATTGCCTGGGACGCAAAAGGAAATGCAACAGCAGTAGATTGTCAGCTCACAAAGAACCGACAAGGCAATACAAACATTTTAGCATCCTAGGATGATGAAGCTAAACGCAGAAGAGAATAGAACCCTACACACTGAGAACTCAAAGAGATTCCACATTTAGCCAAAATACAGGACTATATGGAAGGGATAAAGGAAAGTGTACTACAGGCCAAGAAAGGGTGGTAGGAAAGGGCACACATATCAAAATGGCTATTTCTTATAACCTGTTCCATCCGCTTATTGAGTACGGCCTCGAAGGTATCACAAGAATACACAAGAAATAGGGAAGAGGAGCACAGAAAAGCAGAAAGATGAATTCTATTACATACAGTGTTTTTATATATGAGGTAGTAATCAGGCAGGCAATATGAAAGATTGAAGGATCTCATATGAAAGCCAATGGCCATCTCAAAGACTCACACAGCTCACAAAAAGGAATGTGATACTATGCAATGTACCCTGCAGTATAGAGCTAAGGGTGAGGAAATGGATTGGTTCACACACTTGAGAATGGGAAGGAAAGGGGAGGGAAGAAAGGGACAGACGAGAGCAGACACTATTTGCAGATCACTCCCAGCCGTTTTTTTCAGATGTTGCTGGAAGGAATCACAATTATCTTGGAATCCTTTGCCAGAGCAGTGATGGGGTAGATCTAAATGTGGTTCATCCTCCACTAAGTCAAGGAACACTTAAAGAATGAGACAAGTGTCACTTGTACTTACTTTGGTGCCAGTAAAGGCTGCAAGGCCACCTCCTCAGTCTCTGGGACGACAGCCTGAGGCGACTGTTTTTGGCTGCTGTAAGACATAGATTTGCCCATGTGGGAGGATGAAAGCTGGTCAGGTGAGCCCAGTGCCCGCACTCTAAGTGCATGTGGTGGTTCTGGTTTGCCAAAGCGAGGGGCCACTGGGCGGGTGAGCGGGTTTTTGCCCAACGGTGAACGTTTTGAATCGTCCGAAGAGGAACTCGTTCGTGGGGCATTGCTGGATCCAGGTGTGGACTGTATCCCAGAGTCCCCTAGGCCTGTATCTTCCTCTTTGGCCAGGGGTGGCGGCATAGATGACTGCTGTAGCAACTTCTCCCGTTCCTGCATGGAAGCCACAATATGGCGCGAAAGATTGTCATAGCGTACGGGGGAAGAATCACGAGGTTGCTGGTGCTTGGGTGAACCGGAGCTTGGAAAACGACTGTGCAAGTCAGCTTCCCGCTGTTGAGCAATACGAGCTGAAAGAAAAGGAGAAGTGTATCCCATGAGTGGGTCTGGCTCTGCACTTGCCTGCACCGATTCAAAATCAGGACTATCAGATGGTGTGAGAAGGCTATCATAAGACAAACTCCCATTGCGTGTTTGGTTCACCAAGCTTTTGTAAGATGTGGAAGTAGTGCCTTCGGAGCGGATTGACTGAAGATGGCCCATTTCAAAGCCTGTGCCTTGAGCTGACTTGAGGCTGGAAGAGCGAGAACCGCTGGATAGAGGATCAAAATGGAAACTCTTGCCAAAGGTGGGTGATCGAAAGCTTTCTGGTTCCAGACTTGGTTCTGAGCGGTAGCTGGCGTTTCGACTGCTTTCAGCAATAGATGTTGGCTCCTTCAGACTGTCTCCTCGACTTAGCTGTTATAGAGAGTAAAAGATACAGGAGTCATTTGATAGCTTCCCAGGCTGTGCATAAGAAATGAAAAATAAAGTAAGTCATCTGCTTCTTCAAGGCATCCTATAGACATATTAGAAGGAAAATAAATCAAATTTCTCAATGTAGAAATTGAAAATTTGCAAGTTACGCAAGTTACACATTACAGTAATTCACTTACTGAAAGTCAGCATAATACAATAGAATCCTGAATTTGGATATAGGATACACAGATTTAAATTCTACTTCAGCTATAAATGCCATGGATGAAATGGGTTTTGGTTACATTTTTAAATTTAGTCTCTTATAATTCTTTAATCAATTCATAGTGTATCAAAATACAATAAATTAAAAAAATGTTAAATACATAAATTGTACAAAACCTTAAAACATTTAAAATGTTCTGTCTCAGGCACAGAGGCACACAGGAGGATTAGTATACAATTTTTACATAGCTAATCTGAAGATGAGACATCCTACCGTGTTTCCCCGAAAATAAGACACTGTCTTATATTATTTCTTGCTCCCAAAGGAGCCCTAGGTCTTATTTTCGGGGAGTGCCTTACTTTGGGGGAAACAGGGTCAGATCCCCCACCCGCAAATAACACCCCCCCCCCCAGGGCGG
>JANHFO010003167.1:137702-147874 GCA_032468095.1 Pareas carinatus | reverse complement strand
GATGGGCCCCTGGTGTTGATGGGCCAAGCCTGCGAGGGGGACAGGGGAGACGAGGTTGGTGGTCTGGGATGTTCAATTAAAAGTTCCAGGGGGAAAAGAAGAGAATCTTCAGGCAGATGGCTAAGATGTTGAAGCCTGCTTTTTAGTCAGGATGATGATGATGATGATGATGATGATGATGATGATGATGATGATGATGATTTATATACCGCCCTTCTCCTGAAGGACTCAGGGCGGTGTACAGTCATGATAAAACACAAACATAACAAATAGTAAAAACCCTTAAAAATATTAAATAAATTGGCTGGGTTGGCTGGGTTACATTGCATTAGAGACTGAAGAGCTTACTTGTGCTCAGGAACTGAAAGGTATGATGAAACAAGAGCAAAGTCAATTTAAAAATAGCTTAGCAACCCCAGTATTGAAAAGAAAATTCAATTTTTTTGGTTTCAGAAAACTGGCATAGCAGTAAAACAAAAACAAATTCAACTTTCAAACCAGTATCAAAGACATGGAAAGATTCAAAGTCAATCTGGAAGTGCATAAAGAGTAAATGCCATGAGCTTATGTTCTTTAAGATGTTACAGAGACAATCAGATTTTAAGGATAGAGGAGACAAGTCTGTGCATTTACTAATTTGGTACCACTATGGAGACTGAGGGTAACATACTAAAGTTTTTCCAGGTAAGAGGAATGAAAACAATACTGCACATTGAATTAATGAAAGAAAAGAAAGGAATCGATTTCAATAAACTTTACACCAAAGGAATAAACAATCATCACACATGCTATAGCAGTAGGCCTCCATTCTCACAAATCGTCGCCACAATCCCTTTGAAACATCCAGGTCTTAAGAACATAAGCAGGACTGTTGGATCAAACCTCTGGTCCATTTAGTCCACACGTCTATTCTCACAAAAGCAAACCAACTGCAGAAAGAAGCTTGCTAGCTTCCCAGAAGATGGCCTTAAGAGGTGTGCCACACTGCCATCAAGATCAGTAACCACCGATTCCCATTACATTTTTGGAATGATCCAATCTTTTCTTGAAGCTAGTCAAGCTGGTAGCCAGGACATCTTGTGGAAGCAAATTCCAAAGTTTAATTATACATGTTGTAAAAAAAAAAATCCCAATGTATGATCCTTATAGGGTGGTATATAAATCAAATAAATAATAATAATAATAATCCTTATTTATAGTATTTGGGGAAAGTCAAAAGTTTCTCCTTGTCTATTTTATCCACTATGCATAATTTTGCACATCTCAATCATATCCCCCCCCCCGTTTCCCCTCCTTTCTAGACTAAAAAGTCCAAAGTATCACAACCTTTCCTCATAAGGAAGCTGCTTCAGCCCTTTGATTATTTTAGCTGCCTTCCTCTGAACTTTCCTTAGCTTTACTATATCTTTTTCTGAAGTGCAATCAGATCTGCATACAATATTTCAGATGCGGTTGCATCAATGATTTACTGTATATAAGGCTGTTAAGATATTGGTATCACTTTTTACTGTGCCATTTCTCACTATTAAATCCTAGCATGATGTCTGCACCCTTTACAGCAGATACACATTACCTTGATAGTTTTTTAGAATATGAGAAAGACAAAGCTATTCTAATCTCAGCTTGGAAGCTGTTCCAAAGGGGGAGGGCTATCTGAGAAGGCTCATCCCCAGGATTCCTACAAATCACAGTCCCTGAAAGAAGGGTGGTGATTAGAGCCTATTCTTCCCAATCTTATGAATGAGAAGAAACCAGTGGGAGCCGGAGGCCCAAAAAAATATTCAGGTCCCAGCCTATGTAGGGCTTTACAGTATATATGGTAGGCAGCATCCTGAATTCCATCCAAAGCTAACTGTTAACTAGTACAGCTCCTAAGGCAGAGATGCTTAGTGACAGCTGTTGTTACTGTGCTACCATATTCTGGACATCTTGAAGTTACTGCAAATGCAGCTCCATGTAGAGTGCATTATATAATATTCCAAAAAAGAAGTGGCACAAGATGGGAGTGATCGTAAGTAGGGTTTTCAGGTCCAGATAAGATCTTAACTGACATAACAGCTTTTCACCATGTCTGGTTTTTGAGCTTGCTAAGGATCTTTTGTTTATTGCAAAACTACCATATTCAAAATCTTGCCTATCCTCTTTGAACAAACTCTTTGTGACAAATCTGTTATTTCAGACTCCAAACCGGGGACCTCAGCTTTTCTACCACAACCACCTATAAATAAAAATGAACACATATAGCCCTCCATGCACGAAGAATAAAACTAATGATTTTACTAGGGTTATACCTTAATATACCAGTACTTTAACAATTCATCATCTCATAGTTGAATATGCTTAAAATGGAGTTGACTCTGAAAACTACTCAGAAGCTACAGCTGGTCCAGAATGTACCACCTTCTAAACAATCTTCCCTAAAAATAAAATATTTGAGATTGAACAATAGTTCTGTAACACTGCCGAGCTAAGCAATCACTTTTTTAAAGGAAGAAGCACACTACTGCCACTTTCAGGGTTGAAGGCAGCAACACCCTCCAAAAATGTATTAAATCCTGGAATGACCCAATCCCGTTAACTCACTTTCACCAACTAGAATGATCAAGATCCAGACTAAAGGTGGCAGAACTGAAATCACATGGACTCTGCCCACTTTTTCAGACTCAACATTTTAAGTTAATCTCAGATACTACTACACAGAAGCATCGTCATAGGACTAGTTGGCACCCAGGTCCAAGTGAATCTGAATGATTTATGATAGTTACGACATTTATAATAAATGACTGACTGACTGAACTATCCCTATGTCTATGCCCAATATTAGCATCTTCTTTCCTACAAGTTTAAACCGGCTTTCACTTTATTAATTTTTCATAATGTTAATTTTCTGAGCAATGAAATTGTACTTTTAAAAAAGTTTGTTTAGAATATTTTATAGCTTCTATTTCCATCTTAAAATATATGACAATATTTAATTGGCAGTTCATTTATGTTGCTCTAAATTCTTTAATTTCCCTTTTACGCTGCTCTTTTGCTGTAACCATATTTTCTTCAAACTAAATCATACCAATACCATACTGTCATATTGCTACTTGCTAGTTCTGTTCATCAAACACAAATTATACCAATAGACATATTATAATATCCTCTCAGTTTCCTCTGGTAGAATAAATTCTTCCAATAGATTCTTCTAACAAGCTGGGGAGAGTGGAAGAAATTACATAAAATATTACCAAGTGAAAAATTGCAAGCGGCAATACAGAAAATAAAAATATGGCCCTCACTTGCAACTATTTCAACTGACTTTTTATAAACAATACACGATGGACTGGAAATCGGGCAGAAATCATATTTATCAGTTTGAAGCTATTAAGTCCACTTGCTCCCTTTGCTCAGAATAAGTATTTATCAATACAGGTAGTCCTGGATTTTTCAACTGATTGCTTAGCAACTACTTAAAAGTTATGATTGATCTCCCCAGATCTACTTATAAGTCAGTTCGGATGGTCGCCCCTTTTTATGTCATGTGATCATATTTTGAGAGTTTGGCAGCCAGTCTGCATTTATATCTGTTTGCCGTGTCCCACAGTAATGTGACTGTGTTTTATGATGCTTTTTTGCCAGAAACGTCTACTTCTGGTTTCTGGCAAAAAATAGCCATTAGATACAATGGGTTTGCTTAAGGACTGTGGCATCTATTTAACAATCACAGTGTTTGCTTTACCACTGCAAAAACAGTAAAAGAAAATCAGGCGCATCACATGGTGACCCGCATAACAATTGACATGATTTAAAACTGCAATTCTGGGTTCAATTATGGTTGCAATTCAAGGACTACCCATATATTACGGTAAGTTCTATATAAGAGAACAGTAGCATGCTACAAAATAATATCACACTAACTCTTCAATTTCTATGGAGATTCTCAGTCAACCAGGTCATGGTTGTCCCAAAGCCATCTGAAAAAAGCACCTTTGGAACAACCTTTTAGGTTTTTTTAAAATATTACATCTACCTGTTATGGGCCAAATCAAGATTTACAACAGAGAAAATTAATTTTATTATGTCATTATTATTATTTTTGCCCTCAATGAAGGCAGCAATTCTGGCTGATTTTGGAGTCTATTAATAGGCTCAACCACAACTTTCATTTGGATGTAGGCTCAGCTGGGAATTCCAAAGCTATTGCTAGTCTGGCAAGGTGGGAAACCATTCCAGGAGATGATAGTGGCAAACCACTTCCATAAGACTACTGAGAAAACTGACCAGGTATAAACAACAGAGATAAACTAGATAGAACGTCATTATTTTTTTAGACCACCCATTAGGATGTGCCAAAGTCACAACAAAGCATTGGGAAGGGGTGGAGTTTTATGTTGTGGATTTTTAATGTTAAGCCACCTGGAGTCACCTGTGTGTGAGTTGGGCAGCCATACAAATTTGTATAATAAATAAAACATATATAGAATCCGGGTTACAATGCTTAATTTAAAGATGGGCGGCGTTGATTAAGACCGTCTTCTGAAATAATGAGATTTAACAGAAGAAAACAAAGAAACAGGCTGGACAGTTATCTGACAGGAATGATGCTGTTGCAAGAGGGGAAACAGAGGAAAGAGTTAAACAGATTTGCTTAGAAAACATCCCAGGTACCTTTCAACTATAAATGGTGATGATAAAGTTATACCCAAGAGCCCTTTCTTTGGAAAAGCCTAGGCTCAAAGGCCAGCAGTTTTTCTCCTTGAAGCTGATGGTATAATACCCTAATCGGCTTAGTTGCTGAGAATTTAATCCCACAAATTTAGGGCAGCATCTGTCCCTCCTTCCCAACTCAGAGCTTTCTATGACAAGACAACGAAATTTATACAGCCAAGAAGATCAATGTATAGGTAGCTTGACAAAATAACATGCAGTACGTAGCAAACTAGGCAATTTATAAATTTATAAATTTGATAAAATAAATAAAAATAAATAATTTTTAAAACTTGATTCTTAAACTGATAGGGAATCAGCAACTGCTATGTAAATGATCTGCAGACTCTTACTTCTCTGCATCATAAGACAGTAAAAAAGATTGGAAAGGTTTCTGCCCTGGTGTACGTACAGATATATTGGTTCTAAATTATATTAGTTCATAGAACAGAATTCTTATCGTCACCTTTATATAGCTTGCTAAAGAGGGCTTGATGAACCTTCTGCTTGGGAAAAATCAAATTAAGTTTAAGGTAGCTACCAAAAGTCTTGACACGAGAGCTGGATCGGAACCCAAAAAGGTTATCCAACATGTCACTACATTAGCAATGGGGACGAAACACTTCTTCCCATATATTTTAAATCCTCCCTAGGATCAAACTGTTTATAAGGCAACGGCTAATTCAATTCCATATTTATTTAGTTATAGGTCACTGGGAGGCAGAGAGCAAAACAGGAGCAATGACGGATATTAATTTAGCTTCTACAGTATTTAGATATTGTCATAAAATGTAATTTGAATATATGTGATCAGGGTGTTATGTACACCTGTCCCTGAGGTACCGAAGTATCCCTGGAGTATCATTCTAAATAGAAAAGTGACAGGAAAGGACCACAGGAAACTTCCACCTTGATAAGTGAGATAAACAGCAAAATTTTGATAGGAGTACCTCATGTAATCATCAATCATATTGGGTTTTTTATAAAAAAAATCAAAATACACCAAGAAACAGGGTGCAAAATAAAATAAAGCTATTATTTTATTCATTATTCAAAAAAGACTTCCACATCTATTTAATGATAAAGCCTTCAACCATAAAAAAAGAAAAAAAAATAAGAAATGATAATGGCACCTAACCTTCCAAAAACATTAATTACTGTCTAAACTAACTGTGCGAAGAGGAGAATAAAGACACTGTTCGGGTAAGCTATATATCAACAATAACTGAAATATATTTGCATTGATTATTAATTCACATGGGAAAATTCATTTGCCAACCCTGGCATTCAACTTCTTTAGAATGCTGACAAGTATATATAGGTAGTCCTTGATTTATGAGGACTTAGTGACTGAAGTTACCAAAGGTATCACTTAGCAATCAAAGTTATGACTGACCTCCCAAAAGGGAACCTATGACCAAGATTCAAAGTTCGAGCAAATAGACCCCTCTACCGCCATGTGACCAAACTATGGACACTTGGCAGCATGACTGTATCATGACATATGAACATAATAGGCAGGCTTCATTATGGTTGTATGTCAAGGAGTACCTGTACTACAAAAAGTTCTTGTTTTGATTTTGCACTGATAAATACAACATAATAGCTTGGAATAGCCGTTTGAAAGGCAAAACGGAACAAATGAGAACCATATTGATCTACATGAGAATTGTGGGTTGAAAGTCTACAGAAAAAAGAATATACCACATACATCATTTTTATTCATTACCAATATCATCTCAAAGAACATTATTCCTGGAATTAAATAAATTACTATTTTTACTGTCACATATTTTAAACATTTTGTTGGTATAGATTCAGAAGATGAATCTTTATCTCTTATAGTATCTTAATTATTAAAAACTAGAACAGAAAGCATTCTGACAACTATTAGAAATACTGCACATTCTATTTCAATACCTTGTGCAATTGTTAGGTAAGAGGTTCTATATAAGTTCTATGGTTTGAAATCTTGGTTTTCTAGAAGGAAAAGAGCTAGGATTACTTCTTATAAGATGTTTAGATTAATTTTTATAATCCCTAATTCTCACGCTTCCTTGAGCACCTCTATTAATTTATGTCTTAAATGTTCCCCTTTAGCATTCATTTAGTAGAATCAAACATGGGTCATTATTTATGAGGATGGAAAAAGGAAAGCAATGTTAACAAATACAAGAAGTCCCCGGCTTACAACATCTGAAGTTACAACAGAACTGAAAAAGTGACTTGTGACTTGTTTTTCACATTTAGGACCTTTGCAGCATTCCCATGATCACCTGGTCATAATTCAGGCACTTGGCGACTGACTCACAACAGTTGCCGTGTCTCAGGGTCACGCATTTGCAACCTTCTGACAAAGTCAATGAGGAAGCTAGATTCACTTAACAACTGTGTGATTCAGTTAACAATTGTGGCAAGGAAGGTTGCGAAATGAGGCAAAACTCATTTAATAACTGTCTCGCACAGCAACAAAATTTCTGCCCTCATGTAAGGGGCTATTTATAGAAATCTGTAATATTTTTGCAATTCCTTATTGCTGTAAAGCCATCAAAACGTTGGTTTTCAATTAATTAATTATATGGTTGCATTGAACAAACCATTTGCGAGCTATTTCAAAAATGCCCCCAGGATAAAAAACATATTAATCTAAAACCACTGTTCTGTTTCATATGCAGGCAATATAATAAAAATATATAAAAATGATACAGTGGGTTCAAAATGCAAGCACTGCCGCAATATTCTAAACTCTAACCAATAAAGTCAAGATGATAGTGAAAGTCTTCTAAGCTAAAGGTTTAATCTTTTAATGCCAGGCTTTTTTTTTTTGCAAACTGGAGACTTGGGCCTTTATAATGGAGTGAAACTCATTTTTAAAAAACCTATTATTATAATACATAAATGGAAGGTTTAACACTATGGTTTAGCAGTGGCATCATTACACAGCTGAAATCACAAAGAAGCTATGTGAACATATGCCTAAGTTTTGTAAGTAATAGTAAGTTTAGATATAAATATTACTATGGAGTTTTGAAGCCTATTGCATGCAGAACAATTGAAATTAAAAAGATATATTGGAACAATCCACAAAAACCTACTGGAGTTTTATTTCAGTTACATATACAGAACACTGGCTTAAGGTATAAATATTACCATTGTGATTATGAATGTATTTTATTATTATAATCACAATTTATCAATTGTTGCTTGTATGTACACTGGACAAATTTCTTGTGTGTCCAGACACACTTGGTCAATAAATTCTAATTCTAAAAAGTAGATATTACACACTCTTAACTTCCATTTATATCCTGCTTCATTCTCTACTCTTGGAAACTACAATTGATTTCTATTTAGAACTTGTGATGGGGACAAAAATTAATTCTGACCATTCATTTTTGAGGGGCTTATCTAACAATAATACAATTTCTATTATGAAATGAGAAGCTTTTATCAATATTAATATTTTAATGGAGGAATTACTTCACACGTAATACAAAAGTATAACTAGAAAATATAGTTTTCCTTATGGTATAATTATTCACAATTGACCAACTCTTGAAATTTTTTTTAACTAACTATTTTAACTAGCCAACTCCATCATTTGAGTAGGTGCTCATTTGAAGATTAAATTGTTGAACTAATAACTTTCTAGATTGTCTAGACAGCCTTAAATAGATATCTGATGGGAAGAATTTGTGTCTTGACAAATCAACCTCATGCATATGACGAATGTAAATAATTTTATTATTTTAAAAAACTTTTATCCTGTCTTTTTTATATACAACTCAAGGCAGTGAACATACCAATGCTCCTTCTTATTTTCCCCATAACAGCCTGTGAAGTGATTTGGGCTGAGACAGACTGCCCCAAAATCACCCAGCCAGTTTTTCATGCCGAAAGCAAGATAAAAACTCACAATCTCCTAGTTTCTATGCCAACACCTTAACCACTATGTTAATCATTGTTAATGTAAGCTTTAATGGATTTTTGTAAATTCTCCTCAATTTATAATCTAGTAAAAACAAATCAAATGTACATGGCATTAATCTTCATCATTTGCCTTTTCTTCACATCTTCCCTCTCCCATTTGCTTATCCTTCAATCTTTTCATCTAAAATTTAATCTGACCATTCAATATGTTGAAAGCTGTGGTGATAGTGATTAAAATGCAGTATTGCAGGCCAATTCTGCTCATTGCCAGGAGTTCGATCCTGACTGGCTCAAAGATGACTCAGCCTTCCATCCTTCCGAGGTTGGTAAAATGAGGGCCCAGATTGTTGGGGGCAAATATGCTGACTGTGTAAACTGCTTAGAAAGGGCTGTAAAGCACTATGACGTGATATATAAGTTTAAATGCTATTGTAAGATCTATGCAGTTTTTTATTTGACATAAAATTATGTGGCTAGGGCCTTGAAAATAGAAAATACATATAATTTTTCACATGATGAATTTGACTTGGTGGCATTGTTAACAATTCTGACAATAGCATCATTTAGAAAGCCAATATTCTTGGATATCAGTATTAAAGGCCTGTAAGTTCATCCTATTCTTTTGTTGCATATCTGGAAGTACTTAGAAAAACAATTCCATTAGAAGAATTGTTGCTTGGAGGTTCTAGCAAGGGAAAACAGCTATTGAATATCCTTGACTGAAGATTGGTACCCTCCTTCCCACTGAGTGCACCACTTTGAGAGGGACACACATAGAGCGGTAAGGGAAGAAGGGGACAGCCCAGCAGATCACCTAAATCAATCCTGGTGATCAATGCCATGACAGATGCTGCAGCCAGATCACTCTCACATCCAGAAGCTACATTCTGTTTTTTAGTTTCTTCTTACAAATGCCAGAATTCTCATGCTAGGTCTGTTAATAGTAGCTCTTGAGGACGACACATAATCCATTTCGTAAAAAAAATCTTGCTAAAAGCCTTTAGTCTGTTGTGAAAGTGCCATCTCCAGCCTTATCTGTTCTCTTTGAACTGGTATAAATTCTCTTTGCCAAATTTGTTAGTTTGAGATCCAAAGCAGGGTTTTCCAGCTTTTACAATACCACAATTTCCTATAATGAAAAACGAACACATATAATCTTCCCTACCCCATGAATAAAACTAACGATTTCACTGGGGTCAGGGTTGTCTCCTAATATACGACTATATTTTAACTATAACTTCATGTTTGAATATGTAGGTTGACTCCAAAGACTGGTCCAGAGTGGAGAAGTGCAAACAGGTTTCCTATGTAACATTGTTACACAAGGAGCACTGATTACCATCTGGCTTCCGTGTGCATTTCAAGGTTTTGGTACGGTGTTTTCCCGAAAATAAGACACTGCCTTATATTAAATTTTGCACCCAAAGATGCGCTAGGTCTTATTTTCAAGGGATGTCTTATTTTTCCACCGAGGCTGCCCAGCACTGGAAGTCCGAGGCCTTATCATCGGGGGGGTCTTGTTTTCGGAGGCTGCCTTATATTTCAGTGAG
>JANHFO010003167.1:109848-120073 GCA_032468095.1 Pareas carinatus | reverse complement strand
TCTCCCGAATGGTGCCCATTGATGTCTTCTTTGGGGAGGGCGAAGGGTCTAGAGCAGTTTCCCCCATTCAGGGGGATTGGGCGTGGGCCCGTCCCCACATACCAGACCGTTGGAGCCTCCTCTCTCCTGGCCCCGACGTTATGTAGGCTTCTTCCCGGCGGCCATTTCCCCCAGGAATATCTCCTTTCAACAATTCCAGTATCTTCACATTAGATTGGGCAAATTTTTCTACCAATTGATATTACAAACCAGACAAACATCTATCTAAAATTCCTTATTACCATAGCTAAATGTACTAAACCCGTAGCGTAGCGCGAGTACCAAGAGCTAGTCATCTATAGATATAACTTCCATCAAGTTATGGTTGGCTAATTTAGATCAAAGGTATGGCTAGATAATTTTGGCTGAGGATATTGCAAAATAGGAACAAATGTTAAACTGTAATTGGAAAGCAATGACTGTACATTTTCTGTTGTGAATTCAATTCTTGCACTTTAGAAAGCATAGTGCTACAAAATCGATGCACACTATGCCAATATGAAAGGAACTACTGTTTTAATAGATGTTTTCTGAAAAGTATTTTGTTCAATAACACTGATTTTAAAGATGCAGGAAAAAAATGGAAGAGATATAGAAATAGACTCCCTTTCTTTTCTTTGCTTGTTTGTAAAAAATGTACTGTAATAAAAATGTGCGTCACTTAGCAACAGGTCTACAAAGCCCCTAGGTTGGAACTGAAGGGGGAAAAGGGGGTAGTTACTCTCTTCTATAATCAGAAACAGCTAGGTGCCTCGTTAAAAAGCCATATAGTATAATGCAATTAAAAAATTGTAACAAATGAGAGGAAAGAAGAAATGTTATTCTATGAATTTCATAACCTAATACTCATTGAAGAATAAGAAAAAAAAATTAATCCAGGTTTTTCTAGTATATGATTTTGGCCATGGTGGAATATCTAGTATGACCATTTTACCGATTTACTTGTGTCCATGTTAAAATTACTTTGTTGTTGCAAAATCTTTTATTCGATAATTGAAATTAGATTTGGACAGTCTCCTAAAGGAAGGGGGAATTTTAGTATGTTATGAGGCTTTTGAAGCTTTTAAACAAATTGACCATGGCATCCATCTTGGAACTTGCATATTGGAAGTTGTCATCTATAATCGTGAAATATAAACTCACTGACTGACTCATCATGAGATCTCCAAAATTGTAAAAGCTACAAACATGAAATTTGTTACACACCTTCGTCTTGGCATCTAGGTGCTCCCTAAGAAAGGATTTTTCAAAATATTAATTTTTACACGAGTTATTTAACATTTTTAATTCTGGATGGATAGAGGGTTGTGATTGGACAAAATATCCAACATCATTTATTACCTTTCTCCTGATTGGAGGGCTTTCGCAGCCTGTTCTCGCCTGGCCATGCCATGCCCATGCCTGTGCTGGGCCAATCTGTAGAGACAGTGGAAAAGGGGCATGCCTCTCGTGTCGTTCAAATGTCCGTCCCGATCGTCCACAGTTTCGGCAATAGTGGCCAGAGTCACGGCGGGGCAAGGAGCGGCAGGGCAGGTGAGGCCCCGGACGAGGCTCGCATGCTCTGCCCCACTACCCGCTCCTCCTGTTTTGCTTTCTCCACTTCTAGGCTCGCACGCTCTGCCCCACTACCCAATCTTGAGGATGAGGATTGCCGACCCACCAGCGCCCTTCTCCTCTCCTGAATGCAATCACCTTCTAGCCCGGTCACCTGCCACTTCGACCTGACCTTCATGCGCGAAGTGCTGGCTCAGATCGAGTGAGTGCGGGGAGGTTCCGTTGGGCGGTTTCGGATGCATCTCCGAGGAGGCGGAGAGAGACCAGCAAGCCCTGCTGTTGGCAGTGCCCAGCGCCGGTGAGGGAGAGAGGGAGAGGTGTCACGGAGCAGCCGGAGCCGCGCCCACTGCAGAACACCAGAGCGCTTGGCGCACCACGACACAGGACCCTCGGGTCACCCTGTTGCCAGTCCTGCTCAGCTACATCGCACTGGAGCCCACCCATGAACTGGCAGCGCCCATGAGTAATCCCTGTAGTGGAGCACGGATACCAGCAGCTAGTACAGTATATTTTACCACTTAGCATTAGCACTAGATTTATATATCGCTTCACAGTGCTTTACAGCTCTCTCTAAGCAGTTTACAGAGTAAGCATATTGTTCCCAACTATCTGAGTCCTCATTTTATCGAGGAATGGAAGGTTGAGTCAGCTGATGAGAGTTGAACTGTTGGCAGAATTAGCCTGTAATACTGTATTCTAACCACTAGGCCACCATGGCACAGTATATTTTATATATTGATGCCACGGTTACTGGCCAGGAGCAGGCTAATTTCAAGAGTCAAACATAATACTTGCATTACAGCTTTTGTTAGTAGAAAATTGAGTCATAGGAAATAATGTTATGAAACCCATACGTGTAATATCAGGCACTATGACAGGGTAATTTCCTACCTTGTTTCCCCGAAATTAAGACATCCTCCGAAAATAAGACCTACTTACAGTTTTGCCTCTCACTGAAATATAAGGCATCCCCCCCAAAATAAGACCTCCCCAATAATAAGGCCTCGGACTTCCGGTTCTGGGCGGCCTCAATGAAAAAATAAGACATCCCCTGAAAATAAGACCCAGCGCATCATTGGGTGCAAAAATTAATATAAGACAGTGTCTTATTTTGGGGGAAACAGTATTCACCGTGTTTCCCTGAAAATAGGACAATGTCTTATATTAATTTTTGCTCCCAACGATGTGCTCTTATTTTCAGGGGATGTCTTATTTTTCCACGGAGAACTTCCTGTCTGCTCCGGCTGCACTGGAGGGGAGGCCTTTATTATCGGGGAGGTCTTATTTCCGGCGGATGCCTTATATTTCAGCGAGAGGCAAAACTGTAAGTAGGTCTTATTTTTGGAGAATGTCTTACTTTTGGGGAAACAGGGTAGTAACCATTGAATGATGACTGATAACATACTTGCATACATATCATCATTTGAAAAATATAGCTGGCATCAGTGGACTGCAGAATTGTTGCTCTATATTTTTGAGATTCTATAGTGATCAGGCGGTGCAAATGCATATGAAGATGCTACTCTGAGAGATCAAAGAAGCAGTAATACAGGCACAGAAGATTGGTTAGATTTTTCCCAAAATTTGGCAGACCTCTACAGAACGAAACAGGTGTAGTGTCATTTGCAAACTACCTGTCCAATTCTAGCTGAAGTGCTGGACAGCAACCTCACATCACAACTTACCACTCCCAAAGAACTCAGCTGAAAGTTCAAATCAGACTCTAGGCACTTGAGGAGACAAGACTACAGAGAGAAAATATATAAATTTGTGCATGAATCTAATTACTGGAATGACACTATAGATATACCCCTCATTTTTTAATGCTTGAACCAGTCATTCTTACAATGGGGACAACACGTTCAAGACTAAGTGAGGTAACTCATCAACAAGGTGTATGGATTGCATTACAGTATACCTACAAATTAGCCTTTCACCAATGAAAATCATCAGCAAATTAATAGAAGGCAATATGGATGCTAAAATATTTTGATTCACAATTGAGGGGTAGTGTTTTAGAATGTAACTTTAGTCTCCGGAATCACAAAGGTTTGCTGGACGAGGGAAACCGATGGTACATATTATTTTGAATCAGCTGGATGAATTTCTCTGAACATCTCCAAGCATGTAGAGTACAACAGGAAAACAAGAAAGATTTCACTTAAACTTTTGAAAATAATTTTCATTGAAGTTTAAAATTACGATAACAAAAATAATATCAACTAAGAAAAACATAAAAAGGCCAAATGGGAGAAAAAGGGAAAATGTAAGAGAGGAGTTTGGAGAGCCAATCCATTCACTGGCTCCTCTTTCCATCACTGACATTGGGTCCACTGTCTGCAGTGCTGGTTTCAGTCTGCCATTGGTTCCCCAGAGATCCCCAGAAAGGCTTCACCTAAACTCAGCCTACCTAAGACTCTGAATTTATCACCTGAATGAATTAGTATTCAACATAATCATATTAGTAGTAGGACAGAAAAAGCATTATACAGAAAAAGAATCAGTATCAGAATGCAAATGGTGTTCTGGACTATACCCTTTATCAAAAAAATTCCCTACTTCTTTTTATTTTATAAGTGTCATCAAGATGAGGGGAACAAAGAGCAATCTTGTTTATAGTGGACAGTTCCATACAACTCCATGGTACCATTTGAATTAAAGCAAAGTATTGATGTACCTTAAAAATCAAGCTGGATTAAAGTCAAATAGTTTAATGATTATATTACAGAAACTTTGTTCAAAAAACTTGAAAAAAAGTTTAAAGACAGTACTGTAATTATTGCACTGCAATCACTTTTGATATAATTAAATTTAGTGAGAGACTAATGAAGAGAAATATTCTTAAATAGAAGTGTGCTGTTGAGCTGATTGTATTCTAATAAAGGAGTTACTTGTTGTATTTCTCTCCCACCTGGGTAGCTAAATATAGTCAGCAGAGAAGAATAATGAGTTTTATCTAATGAGAAGAGTATTAAACTATAGATCTAGGAAAAACAAGCATTTTGTCAAAAGTTGTTTTAAAGATGCTGATGAAGTTCAGTAAATACATATTACTAGTGGATCAGCAGGGAATCCTCCTGAGTCATCTGATGATGAGAACTTTTGTTACTATTAAGAAAGAAGGAACAAATGGGAATATCTTGGCTACTTGAACACTGTGAAATCTGTGTATTCATGTTTTTTGCACATAAAACTTTCTCTAATATAGTTCAAAGACAGAATTACTTGTAAGACTGTAAAATCTTTTTGTAAATTCAGTTTTTACAGACCTTAGAATTCATAGTGTTGCATAGAGAGGGATACAAATATGATACTATTCATATTTTTGGAATGCATTGAAAGATAACTTCAGACTAAAAAATGATCTGTAATGTGAAGGGAACTGGAATCACAAACTTTGCTTCAGCTTCCTCAAAATAATAGAGAATCTTAATTTAAGCTACAATTATAGTTTTTAAGAATTGGAACCTCAGTGCAAATCAAGTTTTTAATCCTGTAAAATTCTCTAAATATGCCCATAGAATGCAAATACATTTATTCTTCAAATATTCCCCATCAATATGGGGAGGTCAATGATAGAGGTATCATTCAAAATTTAATCACTACTTCCATACTTACACATTTTGGTTGAATGCCTAAGGAAACATAGAGGAAAAGAGACTCAAAGAAAAATGCAAACCAAGTAGTTACTAGTCCACAACTCTTTTTATCTATTAGTTATTCATGAGTCAAAATCTATGAATCTTCTTGGATTCATGTTTGAGAATTCTAATGGCTGATAAAAAAAATAGAACTTTTTTTCCCTTTCAAATGACAGCTTCTACTGTACTCACTTCTTATGCCTCTTTTCTGTCATGGCAATTATTCCATTTAAAATTGTTATTTTATTGTAAAAGAGCTACCGGGCACTTGGTGGAGATTTTCCAGTCTAGATGCTACTTGAGATCCATGAAACGAATGTCCATGATGAGCAGGAAATTCTTTGGCAATGGGCGTGGTGCTGGTGAAAGGACTGTGAACACTTGGCGTTCTAGATCTACTCCAGTTACCACAATGAAACCAGCCACACTGGTCTCAGAGATGTTGTCATCAGTGCCATCAGCAGTACTAACACTTAATAGATGATGAACCATGTCACGGCCGGGTGTAACTGGGACTAGCTTGAGTTGATTGTCTTCCTGTGACATGCCCAGAGGCAGACATGAATCAGGGATAGTGGGAGCTCCCACTTTATATATCTTAACATCAGAGAACTTGACATCAAAAGCATGTGGATAAAAGCATCCCCGGAAGCCATAGAAGTACTCACGTATGCGGTCATCACGAAACTCCCGCCGGAAATCTTTAGAGCGCTCTACCACTCCACCTGACTTGGGAAGTAGCACCGTTCGAACAAAGTGAGGCAGATCTCGTTTCAGTTCATTGTAGAGGCGTTCTTGATCCAACACTACAACAACATCAACTTCAAAAGCAGAAGCAGCATGTACAAGTGCCTGATATCCAGATCCCTTTACCCAGCCACAAGTATTGATGATACAGCCACTGATTGAAGCTCTGCGGTTCACTTCACAGCGCTGATTAAATACATCAGCCAAGCGAGATGTGATCTACAAAAAAACAAGGACCAGAGGCATATAATTAACAGGAAACTACAAAACACATGGGATAAAACACTTAGGACATGAAGTGAAGCTAATCCTTTTGGAAGTCTCAACCTTTAGAAAGCTCATACTTGTGGAAAATTTTTTAAGTTATGAAACTGCCCTTATGCAAAGATCATTTATTTGTCACCATAGTTTATCAGAGCCTAATTTGGTTTCTTAAGCTCTCATGTCTTGTTCACAATATTTTAACTAAGTTATAATCCTTTTCCTCTTCTTAACAGTTTAAAATAGCTGCTACCACAAAGATCCTGAAAACACCACTCTTATTTCAAATCTGTACTCATACTCATTATGCAATCTGACAAATCTTGGATTTATCCTAATAAATCCTGGACTACTCTGCATCCTGATTCAGGGTCACCAAGCCTGAATTCCTAATCTTCTGTCATGAGTATAGCAAAACGTAGCCTAAAATTATACTTAAATCATACTTCCAGTTAATCAGTTCAATAAACCAGATTAACATAAAAGTAAATAAACATTGATTATAGATTAATAGGACTGCTTTTACCCAGCTATATTCTTGGTACAAACTGTGTTTATACAATATATTATACCATAAGTCACAGCTAACAAACCACAACATCTATGTTTCCCATAGCAGGCCCAAACTATCAATTATTTCTGTTTTTTTAATTATACTTGTATAAAACCGAGTTGTCAGTGTCCAAGATAGTGAAAGAGTTCTCATACCTTTAAAAAAAATCTTAATAGTTATCTAAATAGCTTATACTAATCAGCTCCAAAATTCAAGAAATAAATTCTACTCTTCCTCTATGAGTGAGTTTTGCATGGTAAACAACTCATCATGGCAATTTCCCTCTTATTAATACTATGTTAGCACAGGCTATTTCTGATAATGGCCAATCACAGTCCAAATGGAATTCATAATTGGAGCAAAATGATTATAGTCATCTATTTATACATACCATTTAGTAATTAAGGGAATGAAGATATTTGATTTATAATTATACCTTTTCTCCATGTAATGAAAACGGGAAAAGCTATTTCACAAAGGTCCAAAACAGCCAGACAATGGTGCAGCTAAAAATGGTACCTGGAATTTCTATCCTGAAGTTCTATTCCGAGATCATTTATGGAGTCAGACTTTATGCAGAGGTCCACCATATCATAGCTTATTTCATCACATGATACTTACTTTGTTATAGAGTTTGATGTTTGTGCCAGGTGTGGTGGACCCAAAATGATAAACCAGGGGGGCTTGAACAGAGAATCCTTCTTCCACATCTGCAGGTCGCTCAATATAGAGTGCTCCCATAGTGCCTGGGATTGAAATTGAGCCCTGGCCTACATCCAGTTCCACAAATGTGGGTCGGCGTCCAAGACGCACAGCATAATTCAATAGCAGGCGGCAGACCGTTGACTTTCCTACATCTGTGGGGCCCACCACCATCACGCGAGGTCCCCGCTCATCTTCACGCTCAGCCTGCCACCGCATCTGCTCCAAAGCTGTGTGAGTATTGAGGTAGAGAAGCATGGGAGTATCTTTGGAGATGTAAGCTACTTCAGTCCGACCAGTTAGTTGCACAGAACAACCATGCCAAGTAAATACAGCAACTTTAGCACCAGCATCAAAGGTGAATTTCTTGTTTCGTGTCAGCTCAGTTCCAAAGATTTCAGCCATGCCTGTCATAAGTTCCAGCTGGACAGTTTGTGAGGCCTCAACTTCAAAGCGTAGTTCAGTCTCTCTCTCCAGCTCAAACTTGGCAATCAGTTTCTTTTCATCTCCAGTCTCCTCTGCCATCTTGTTTTATTCACAAATTCTAGGAGGACAAAACATAATTTATCAAAATCATTTTTAAAAGATTTATTGTTAGATGCCAGACGTATTAAAGATTCTTTCAAAATCTCTTGTATATGAAACAGTGAAAGGGATTTCCTCCCCTAAATATGTTCTCAAAAAAAGTTGAACAAATTTTGATTTTATATTTATGGTCTAACTTACTGTTACTAACTTGTATCTCTCTTTGTATGTTGCAGTACAACTCTCTTTAGTATCAGATACTAGTGTTGCTGGTTGAAGCTCATGGGAACTTTAGTCCCAATATCTAAGAGAACCCAATTTGGAGGGATTTGGAATAATTGAGTATAGTTGGAAATACTCAATACTTTCCCAGAGAGACCAACCATTTTTTGATAGCCATACTGTTGGCCTAAAACCACTCTGATTGCTTCATAATGCTAATTCCTTCTAATGTAATGACCACATGAACAAATTATTCCTCTTTCTTTCTGTGGCACATAGTAAAATGGAGACTCTGCACTGAAAATGTTGATACATATTTAGTATGTTATTACTATTATTATTAAAAGACACTCTCTATAGACACTGTGGGTTTAAATCATGATTGGATAGCTGTTCTTTTCAAAGTACAGCTCTACAGGTTCCAGTTAAAAATAAAGTTCTTGCTGATGACTTCACAAAAATGCAGAAATAGTTTCTTGTTTAGCTCTTCCAGGATAGTCTCTTTGACAACACTAGAATTTTGTTATGGTCCCCCATCCAAGTCATCATCATAAACGATCATGCTCAGCTTTTCAAAACTACTTGGGGTTTGCCACACAGCTAACAGTCAGATTTATTCCAGGAGGTAAAAACTGCGTTATACATCATTATTGCTTCAGCGTCACAAAGACTCATCGATGAAATCCTATCTATGTGATTGCTAGGAGCTGACCACCACTTGATGGCATGTAATCAATCAATCCTGAAAGCCACTGAAAAATGCTAAGGATTTATAGTGAGAGTTGAAAAAAGTTAAGAGACACCTCTCCCAAAGTGATTTCAATCTCCATCTCCATTTCAACTACTAAAACAACACATGGAGAACAGCAAGATTCAGGCAGGACCAAAAGTGAAATGTTCCCAAGAAAAAAATAAAGGAACTGCCTGGTGTAAGGACTGGCTTAAAAGCTGAGCCATCCTTATAGTAACAGAGTCAGAACCGTGAAGATAGAAATCCACCAATCAATTAAATCTACAAGGATCCAGTTGCTCTAGTCTCAAATTGACCTGACAACGGAAGCACCAGATACTCCAGAAGTGAGGGAAGCATGACAATTAGATAGCCACATGATAGTCACATGTTTCAAGGCAGCCTTCTCACCCAGTAGCAAAAGGGAAAGGTAGAATCAAAAGGCGAGTGAGGAAATCGTGTCACGGTGCTTCTGTGAAATGTAGTTTTATGTCAAAGGATTAGGACAACCGTCAGCCTCTTTCTTTATGTCAATGCCACAAAGGGTGCTCCTGGAGTTACCTGTTTCAATATTTCAATATAATGATGAGCTACAGTAATGCTTTTTTCGCTACATGTGAAATGTTGTGACTGGAGAGTCAAATTGGAGTAATTCTATGGGGCATTTTTGGTGATATTTCCAGAAAAGGGTGAATGTTTCTAACTCCACACTACTATATACAATAGTCTCCTCAGCTTAGTAAATATTACTCGGGGGGGGGCTTGATCCTTGGCAAAAGGCATACTTATTTCTCTGTATTGCTACATTACATCAACTATATTTTTGAAGAAGGAGTTGCTGAGCTTTCAGGCTCCCAGTACGAAAAGAGACTCTCTACCTGCTGCTTTCTGTTCTAGAGAGAAGCGGTAGAAAAGAAATACGCAAAAACAAAGTAACCGTCGTAACCGTCCAGTAAGGAGTTTTCAGATTCTTATTCTACTTCAGTTCTACTCCACAGCAGAACCTTTTAGAGTTGTGTTTAGCAGCAACAGAGCAGCACAGAGGATGTAAGATGCAGCCTGCAACCAGGAGCCCCGCCGCCTAGCAGGGCCTCCGGGCTATCCTCGGGGTGCAGCCCCAAGCAGATCACGGGGTGAAGACCAAGGCTTTCGGAGGCGGACCGGGAAGGAGGGGAGGGTCATCGGCAAAGTTTGGGTGAGCAACTTCTCCGTCCAGGAGGGGAAACCAGCAAGAAAGCTCGGGGCGGGGGG